>JACRUU010000012.1:5759498-5764498 GCA_030449085.1 Kryptopterus vitreolus
TAAATATTTAGTTTCATATACAGAGCAGTAAAAACGTAACAAGAAAATGGCATTGTGTGGGGTGGGTTTCTTTTTTTTTTTTGTGAAAGATATACTGTGACTCTATAGTATCGTAAGGAAATACTCGAGCTCGTAGCTTGGCGTGGAAGGAGCAGGAAGTGTCGGAGGAAGCTATATGTGGGCGAAAGTTTTCCGCTCCTTTTACGGAAGGATGCGAGGAATAATACAGTATAATGTGAGCGTCTATTAAAGGTAGCTTCCTGCGTTTAATCGAAGAGAAACGTGCCGTGTTCATTTGTCTTGGTGGTAGAAGCATTAACCCCCGCGCCCACTGGGGAACACCGCCTTTAATAAACACTGTGTATATAAGAACACAAGCGAGGGTTGATGGTTAAATGAATTGTTTGCGGAAACTAATCTCCCGCTATTATTTCCCGCGTCTTTTTTTTAGTTTTTTTCAGGATCCCCCATTCCGAACTGCTTCTCCAGGTCAGGATCTCCGCTTAACTCTTCAACGGCTTTCTCCTTCAGCCACTTATCGTTATCTCGGGGTCGCCATGGACAATCCATTCCTCTTCTCATCTTGTCGGTACCTTCCCTACAACATGTTCAGACTCTCGTCATTCCCAGACTGGACTACTGCGACTCCAAAATTCAGCTGCATGGCTTGTTTTCAACCTGCCCAAGTTCCCCCACAGCACCACCACCACTGCTGAGCCCAGATTCAAAACACTGATGCTCTCCTACAATGCCAAAAATGGATCTGCACCTTCTTACCTCATAAAAAAAAAAACCCTTCTCCCCCTCGTAGCGCACCTCGCTACTGCTCACCTGGTTCCACCTTCTCTCCGGGTAAGAGGTAAGGTCCGAAGAGGTGGAATGAACTTCCCCTGGACGCCCGAACAGTCCCTGTCTATCTTCACATCTCTTGAACTGTTGATTCCATTCCCCCAAAAGCACTTTTTTAGTGAAATATAAAATGTAGGAAGGCAGTCCATACTGTATAGTATACGCCTTTACCTTTACATTCCTTTATTAAGGGGAATGTATTAATCATCATTGTATTATTAAGTTTGACATCCAAAGGTCTTTCCGAGCATATTTAGGCACTATATAGGCATTTTTTTTAATGCCGTTTTGAAAGCACCTGCGCCCCGGAAGATCGCAGGTTTAAATCCCACCAGCACCAAGCTGACACTAGTGGGCCCTTGAGCAAGGCCCTTAACTCTTGTAAGTCCCTCTGGATACGGGTGTCCTGCACAAGGAACATGTTGAAGGTCTTCCTGATCGCTCATCATTTTCAAGTGATGTTCTACTCACTCAAATTTTGTGTTCACCAGGTCCTGCAGATGTTACTCATCTCAACCTGTACGTGATCATCAGTCCTACTGTAGGTATGTAGGTCTTTTTGCAGGTCTGTAAACAATTCCACGTAGCACTCTGAGGGTGTCTGAGGGATCTCTGAGTCACAGAGCCTCGAGTCGGTCAGGAGCAGCTCAGCAGGGCTGTGATCAGAAGTGTGTGGTTCACTTCCTGCACTGAATCAGACCATAAACCAGACATGCGGGAGGCGGGAGAGAGCTTGATTTCACTCCGAGAGGTCATTAGCCTGGATATCATCAAGGCTGCGTGCGCGCGCGCGTGTGTGTGTGTTGGGTAATTAGAGTCTGGATTCAGACAGATGGGGGTCTCGGGGGTCGATTTCAACATGTTCGTCTCCACCGAACCGCACAGTTACACCCGAAATGAAATCCCCGCGTGATTATTAACCACGACGACTCGGACTTCACGCGCATCGTCTAACCGCTTTGGAAAGCGTCCTGGACGCGGGTCGAGCTCCACGTAGCGTGAACCGACCGGCAACCCAAATCTGCTCGCTTTAATCTGAATGAAGATTTCGGAAAAGAATCTTTGTCTTCATTTTAAAACGTTTTTATAGCAGTTAAAGAAAAATACTAATAATAATTTGTGGGGACTTGAGCACAAGAGCGATGTGTGTGTGTGTGTGTGTGTGTGTGTGTGGGTGTGTGTGTGTGTGTGTGTGTGTGTGTGTGTGTGTGTGTGTGTGTGTGTGTGTGTGTGTGTGTGTGTGTGTGTGTGTGTGTGTGTGTGTGTGTGTGCTTTTTGAACATTCCTTTCCACATATAGTCCTCATATGCTGTTTTAATAACAAACACTCTTCTGCGATTCTTCCTCAGCTTAACTTTAATACTGAAAACAGGAGAAAGACGGGGTTTTTATGATTTTATTGAAAAAACAAAAAAACAGTGACTAAATATATTTATCTTATTGCAATATTACAAACTGTGAGCATATAGAAATATGACAATAATAAGAAAGAAAAATATCCTACATGGAGATCCCTATGCAGAGAGCTGCCTCATAGAGTCTACTTCACATTCCATAGCACCTTTATCGCCCTTTTTTGTGGGGAACATTCTCAGGCGGCCAAGTGATGACATGCGTAACACAAACGATGTATTTATTTATTTATTACACATGACTAGTAATAATAGTCTGATTCATGTTAGTGTTTTATTAATACGATTAAACATTCAACAAAAAAGATTTGAACAATATTCCGGTTTGGGGATCAAAATTTCGTTTCTCTGCACACAAAGTGTATTTCTGCTTTAGAAAATGCTTTAGCTAAATTTGTTTGCACACAAATTATGGTCTGTAGGAAAAAATCTAAGTTCTCAAATAATTTCCTGAGCAAATTTTACATTAAACAATTTTTTTTTTTTTTTTGTAGATTTAAAATATATATATATATTTAAGAGATATTTTTGATGCATAAGGTCTTTAAAATCATTTTTTTTAAGTGTTTAAATTGATATATTCAGTAATGTAATGTCTCCTGTCCATGGGAATGAAACATGAATCTAGTCAAATGTATCTAATTAATGAATTAAAAAAGAATTTTAAGGGATAAATAACAACAAAAAAAAAAAATCAAAATTAGTAAAGCGATACATTTTTCCTTCTAAACTCTTCATGGTTTATGGTTTTAGTCTCTGCAGGCAAAAGTGTTTTTTTTTTTTAATATACAAAAAAATGAATAAAGATAATATTAATATCAATAATTAACCAAAAAAAATAATCTAAATTCATGTAGAGCGGTGAAGTGCTTATGGTATTCGTGTAGATGAAAAGCACATGTTTCATTCCCTCGGAAATCAACTCCACATGTCCACATGATATTATTATCCCGTTACGATTACACAGCTAACAAGCCGGGCTTTGGGAGACGCTCGTCGTCTGACGGGATTACGGCCGGTACGCTTGAAATGTCTGCGATTTATTTCGTTTTCTTATGTAAATTCTGTGTGTAAAGTGAAATCAATAAATCGGTAAAAAAAAAAAAAAAATCACTTATCACATATATTATTTATGAAACAACATACTGTCCATTGATCATTTACAGTGTTTAAAGAAAGACATTTTTGGTCCGTTATTCGGATGCACATTTGTGGACAATGAATTCAGAAAATATATATATATATATATATATTTCATCTTATTTTTTCTTAAATGTAGAGCCAAATTTTCACCATAATTTACAGAAAAAAAACATAAAATTAATAAATAAAAAAAAAATGTGTACTTTTTTTTTTTTTTTTATCACTGACGATAAAAAAAAATGTTTTAAATTCCAATCAGAAATTGTCTTTTAATTTAAATCGTCCCCCTTTTTACCGAAATGATTTTTGTTAACGTATAAACCGCAAGTCTTACATCATGATCAATAAAACCTGCGAAAGATACGAAATGTGCTATATAATATAATGTAATATAATATATATATATATATATATATATATATATATATATATATATATATATATATATATATATATATATATATATATATATATATATAATATAATATAATAATGAGCAAAAGGTTTATAAAAATAGCAGCTGCCAAGATTAAATTGCATTGATATAGCCTTGTTGAAATAGATATACTTGATATACTGATATCATATGTATTCATCTTTTTTCGATTATACCAGATGTGTTGCAGTTATATAAGACATGATAAAACCTCATGTGATGTACATGACGTCTTTTATAGCGCTTTATTTATTTATATTCTGGTTGGTCGAAATGTTTAAAATGACGCTGAACCTGATTTTATTCCTATTTTTTTATTTTTTTTTTTGACGGATTTAACAGAAGGAGTCTCCAGTGTTAGCAAGTGTTACCCAGCACTCTGTAAGTGTTCCGTGATCTGTTTCTTTATCAACGCCATAGTCAGCAAATAAAACGTGTACGTGAAATACACGAAGCGTTGGCGTATTGGGAAAACGCGAGCGTCCTTTTTTTCCGTCGCTTTCTAATGAAACAATAGAAGCCACGCTCCCTGTCATATCCTGGTGGCTGTCTATTGGACATTTCATACATAATTTTTCTATTAGTGTTTTATTCTCTAATCCGACGTTTTTAGATGCTGCTCGACAACGAATGATAAAATGATGCTAATCTGGTAAACCACCTCTGCATGTTAGCCATGTTTATATCTAAAACGATTTCTTTTTTGTAAGCATTTTAGATTAGTTTTAAATCATAACTCCTCTCTCTCTCTCTCGTCTGCTACTTTCTCTCCTCTCTCATTCCGTCCTTCTTACTTCACCACGACGCTGTAATCATATACAACAACAACAACAAAGGCACAAAGCGAATGCATACAGAAATACACACGAATACGTTTATCCACATTCAGACACTCGGTTCAGTTCATACACACCCAAAATAAGCCCCAAATCTCACAGTGCCCTGTGTGTGTGTGTGTGTGTGTGTGTGTGTGTGTGTGTGTGTGTGTGTGTGTGTGTGTGTGTGTGTGGGCTTTGCTTCAGGTGCAGGAAAAAAGGCATACGTAGACGAAGTGCTGTTTGTGCAAGCAGTCCACACAGGGACAGATGATGTGTGTGTGTGTGTGTGTGTGTGTGTGTGTGTGTGTGTGTCTGTGTGTGTGTGTGTGTGTGTGGTGTGTG
>JACRUU010000012.1:5766998-5811998 GCA_030449085.1 Kryptopterus vitreolus
AGAGAGAGAGAGAGACTTAAATACTTAATATTTACGGTTTACCTTAGTGGCCGTATCATATTGGGTGAAAAACTAATATATATATTTTTTTTTAAATACAAGAGAAAAAAAGGTTTACACAGAAAAGGTGCTGATTTAATACAAATATTTTTTTAAAATTAATTAAGAAAAAAAACATTATTTTTTTTTTCAATTTTATATTTAAAAAAACTATTTTGAGAAAGAAATTGAGTAAAATGGTGATCTGCACTATTTCGGCTCCGCCCACATGGCACCTTTCAAGTGAAATTGAATTAGTTTTCTGTTTGAAATACTTATGTGTGTGTGTGTGTGTGTGTGTGTGTGTGTGTGTGTGTGTGTGTGTGTGTGTGAGACATGATCGTGCGTACACACACACATACACACTACACTACAACCTGAAACACATGGCTTCTCCCCCTTTTTGACTCCGTTTGTCTCAAATCCCCCCCAACACACCACACACACACACACACACAAACATATACAAACACACACATGCATTTTCACACCTCAGCACCAAAAGGTCATGTTTGAGAATTAGCAGCTCTGAGGGGCCGCGGCTCACACCGCTTTGCAAATTAACCACATCCACACTGAGTCTCGACACACACACACACACACACACACACACACACTCCTGCGGTCAAGGACCAAATGGCCCGCTCCAGCAGTGCTACCCCGAATCTCATCTTAATCCCCACTTCCAGAGTAATTGGATCTGCGTGTGTTTGTTTGTTGATTGTGTGACTGTGTTGTGTTGCGTTTGTGGTCGTGTCCGTGGCTCGGACACAAACTTTTCCAGGATTTAATTGGGCAGCCGGCAGCACGTCTGCGCCGGGAGACTGGAACAGCAGGTAGTAAGTGCCTCACAGCCGGATAATACCAACAGCAAACATGGCTTCTACAGAATGTGTGTGTGTGTGTGTGGGTTTAGACAGGGGTTGTGTTACAGCTGTCTGTCTTTCATCTGCCTTTAAAGCCCCAGATCCTTGAGATTCGGGGCTAAACTCCTACATAAACACTATTTCGTGTGTGTGTGTGTGTGTGTGTGTGTGTGTGTGTGTGTGTGTGTGTGTGTGTGTTAACCCCCTTTTTCCAGCACCAAAGTTCTGTCCCAATCTGACCTTCCGCCTCACCATGACCCCTGCCCCCCCCGCCTAGTTTTTCCCCCTCTTTACTGCTTTTACATTAATACGTTCCAGGCGAGCAAAGTGATCCCAAATGTTAGCGGCTGAAGAGATTAGCAAAGAGATATCTAAGAAGGTCGGGTGATTCGCTGATCACTTTGACCCATAATGAAGATTTCCTCCAAACACACACACACACACACACACACACACAGTGTGACTCGTTCATTGACTCTCACATGTAAAGTTGGTATGATCTTAAAGAAACACATTCACACAAGCCCCGCCCCCTTCCGAGCTTCCTATGTTGAAATGATGAAAATATGATGTGCGTGTTTATTTATTCATTAGCGTTGACTTACATGACTTGGAATGGGCAGTGGGGTGTGTGGAGAAACTTGATCTCACGAATGCTCCTTTGGGGCACGGTGTTGAGCGTCGAGCGACACCAGCACCTCTCCAGCAGGCTGATGGGCTTCGCTGTCAAACACACGGCATGAGGTTTATTACATGTTACGATGCTCACAAGAAAATCTGTCCGTAACCCGAAGATGCGATTCCAATATCGTCAAATGCCTTCATTATAGAGTTAATTATACTATAAAACAGCGCTCTTTGTGTACAATTCGACAATTTTCACGTGCTAACATGGCGGGCCGACGTTATAGCGTGAAAAATTCGTCAATCGTGAGTGAGTACAACAGGCTATAATCGCATCATAACCTTCTAATACACTGTCGTAAAGCACTGTAGTAATCACTTAATACACATAAAAAACACTGCAATGGGATCATAATGTTTGCAATGTGAATGTAATAGTTGCAAAAAGCATTATAATGCCTTATAGCAGCAACACACTATATAATGTCCCATGCTATGATGGCACTAGTGTTATAATGCCTGCATAGATCACATGATAATAGAATTAATAATGTTATAATAGATCATAATATGGTCATGGTGTGGTAATGCTCTAAATAATAGTACAATGGAGCCTATATAATACATAATGCATATGTCATAACAGTATCATTGTTATAATTCTCCATAAGGCATGCTTTTGTTATTAATATATATGATACCAATGTCATATGTCATATATGATGACAAGAGTCATTTAATATGCTATGAAACGTGTATAACCCGCCGCAAGGGCATCGTAACGCGTCAAGATTGCGAGATGGTTAAGGGTTGAACTAGATTCGTTCTTTTGCAAACATTTTCTTCCTCCTGACTTTCTTCTCTCCACATATGCACAAAGTTGCGCAGGTGACGAGAGCGTTACGATCCCGATCGTTCGTCCCGCGTAGAAAACAACGTAGAAAAAAAGCCCATAAAGCGGACGTATTCCTTTCAGCACATTCCACCTGCACGCAAAGGATCATTAAAAAGAGATTAAGCCATGGCTCTTTCCCACATGAGCCGCCTCGCCTTTTTCTCTCGCTCACTGCCTCCGTCAAGAGCCCTTAGAGTTACCCAGAGTGCTTTGAGGCTCTGATTGATAATCTAAAGCTCTTTCCCTGGTCTTCCTCTGCCTCTGCCTCAGACCCAATCCTGTGTGTGTGTGTGTGTTTGATTAACATGTGTCGTCCTGGTCTTTATCAGCAAAGAAATCTCATCAAAGACGCCCCATTTGAGAGATTTCGCCTCCTGGGAACCCCCCAAAGCCTGCCTTTAATCAACACCGTTTTATCGAGCATTAAGTGGTGCAGGTTTTTATACACCTGACTTTTTTCTTACCACAGTGTTGGAGGCATAAAAGTGTACAGGATCCTCACCTACGTCAGCGCCTGACTTTACTCGCGCCGTAGTACCTGAATCAATCTCCACACAAAACCCAGCAGATGAACTCCCAACCGGAGATGATGCAATTTTTTTATTATTTTATTATTTTTTATACTTTTTTATTTATATTATTATTTATTATTATTATTTTTGGGTGTGTGTTATTTGAGCAAAGTATTTTGTTACTTTGATGCTTAACAGCTGTAGATGAGATCAATATTTGGTGTTATTAATAATATACAGCTAATAAACTATATCAAGTGTAAGCAGATGTACAACATCTGGGACACGTTGCACATACAGAATACATGCAGGTTGCACATGCACCGCAAGAAAAGTGAAAATCGGTACAATTGACGTGTGCGGAACGAAAACCAAAAAATAAATAAATAAATAAAAAATTCAATAAGGTACCAGGTGGAAATGTAAATAATAAATTTAAATTAAATGATCGTAAAAATATGAGCACAGCTAATTTTATGATTATATATATATATATTATAGATATATATATATATATATAGGATATAGATATATTTATATAGGATGGTAATAAATAAATAAACCTAAAATGAAATTTTAAAAAGGTATGTGGTATATATATAATATATATATATATATATATATATATATATATATATATATATTATATATATATAGATATATATATATATAATATATATAATATATATATATATATATATATATATATAGATAATATATATATCTATATATACTATATATATATCCTATATACCTTAAGGTTTATTTATTCATTCATTCATTAAAATTCATTGATTTATTTGTATTATTTTCTTATTTGTATTTGGACAAAACTTTGATGTTCTAATTTGATGTGGTTTTGATTATTTTTTTCCCCCTTCAGGTGTGTGAACGAAGAATCAGGAAAAAAATCAGTCACATCTCTAAAAACATTATTCCAACTTGCTTTAACGTTGTAAGAAGAAACGGCTTAATCAGGACCCAGAGTTCCAGGTCCGAATCCCCCGACTCCGGCGATCCGCCTCGCAGTGCATGTGTCGCGCTTTCACACGTGTACCGGATTGGAACCGAATTGCTTCTTTTGAACAAAGCGAGGTGGACGCCAGTTCCACACCATTTCTCAGATAAAGACTTAATTGCAGCCTGAATTCTATTCAACACACACACAAACACACACACACACACCACACACACACACACTAATAGAGAGAATAAATAAAGCACGGATAATTGCTTTGCTTCACTTTCTAATGAGGCATTGACCAAATCCTTATGAATCCTTAACCGTGGCCTTGTAAGATGCTCTAAAATAGCATAACAATGTTTACCAAAAAAAAAAAAAAAAAAAATCTATATATATATATATATATATATATATATATATACTTAATCTTTTCATTATTAATGAAATACAACCCAAACCCAAAATAAATCATTTAAACATTACATAAAGAAGAAACAAGTAATATAAATAAGCACCATTCCAGCACCGTTAAAATAAATAAATAAATGTTACAAAGGAAAAAAAAAAGTCGCGTTTAGTCGCGTTTTAAATTCTGGTCACATGATCCCCACATAAAATAATAAGTAATAAATAAGTAAATAAATGTTTACACTGTGAGAAGCAGCAGCTGTCTTACCTTCAGTCTCCCAATCCTTCATAGACACAACGAGGAAAATCACCACCACCACAAGTTTGACATCCATTGTGTGTGTGTGTGTGTGTGTGTGTGTGCGTGTGTGTGTGTGTGTAAGCGCTAGTCAGTGAGTGTGTCGAGAGTCTTTGTCTTAGTCACAAGCAGCTTCTAGGACACAGTGTGGTGCCTCAATGCTGAGCGCAGTGTTAAAGAGGGGCAGGAAAGCACTCCACATATTCAGGAGGAGGAGGAGAGAGAGAGAGAGAGAGAGTGTGGAGGGGTCTCTTTTTTTGGACCTGCTCTCAGACAAACATCACCAATTAAAATGTTTTGGCTGGAGACTGGAGCGTAACAGTTTACATCCAACTTTCTCTCTATCAGTCTATTTCTATCACTTTCTTTCTCTCCATTATGCAGACACATTTTTGGTCACATTCGTGATGTCTATACCTCCTTTTTATGTCCATCTCTTTTGCCATCCTCTCTCACTCTCTCTCACTCTCTTTGTCTCACTCGCCCATGCTTTGGGTCACAATCAAACTCCCAAGTCTCTCTCTGTCGTGTTCTCTCTCTCTCTCTCTCTCTCTTTATTTTTCTTCCTCCCTCTATCTCTCTCACTTTCTATATTTTATCAAACTATTGCAGAAGGTTTGACGTCATCCGAAATATGAAGCAGATTTTTCTAGACTTTTCTGTGCAGAGTTTATTTTCCACACACAATAACTAGAATTGGCGGTGAATGTGTGTGTTTGGGGATTTATATATATATAGCACGTTTGCCTCACACCGCCAGGTTCCGGGTTCGATTCCCGTCTCGGCCATGTGTGTGTGGAGTTTTGCATGTTCTCTCCCCGTGCCTCAGGGGGTTTTTCTCCGGGTTCTCCGGTTTCCTCCCGGTCAGAAACATGTACGGTAGGTTGATTGGCACCTTGGAAAATTGTCCCTAGTGTATGAATGTGTTGTGTGTGTGTGTGTGTGCTGTGCTGTGCGATTGGTTGGCATTCCATCCAGGGTGTATCCTGCCTTAATGCCTTAGATAGGCACAGACTCCCCGTGACCCAAGGGAAGATCGGATAAAGCGATAGAAGATGAACGAATGATATATATATATATATATATATATATATAATATATATATATATATATATATATATATATATATATATATATATATTATTGTGTGTGTGTGTGTTTGATATAATATGTATGTGTGTGTGTATGTCTTGTATGTAGTATGTATGGATATATTATATATATCTATATATTATATATATATTATATATAGTATAGTTGTTGGTTATGTTTCTAAAGCAAAAACAGGTAAAAAAACTTCTTATTAATGTGTATTTATTTAGTTTAAACCCAAAATATTTTTAATACATTCCGTTCAAATCTTCAAAACTGTGACCGGGAAACTCGGGCGATTGTGACGGACTGAAGCAAACCCGGCGTCTGCCGCTCAGAGGCAAGGTGCGAAGGTGTGATGTGTGTCGTAAAGCTACAGGATGCCCCGCAACAATAACAAGTAGCCTCAGTTCAAATGTCCGATTGCCAGATCCGTTCTAAAGGGGCGTCGGCTGTTCATCCCAAAAAAAAAAAAAAAAAAAAGGAGGGGGGGGGTTGGGGTGAAGCAACGGAATGGTGGCAGTTGCTCGTCCGAAATGACCTCGTTAGATCACAATCGCAGGCTGGAATGTGTGGAATCAGCTGGCACTCTTTCGTACGCAAAAACAAACAACACGGCCCTTTAATACGGGCACAGCAAATAAACAGCTGTTTTATTTGTATTGATTCGATCCTAAACTACATGGGCGTCCAGTCGGCGCGTCTGTACAAGTCATAAATAAGCACCAGTGAGCAAGGCGCTGAGCAAGGGCAGCACGCTAAGATTGTAGACACGCAAAAATTGTAGGGAGGGGGTGTGGCTCCGTGGTCTAAGGCGCTGGGCTGCTGATGGGAAGATCCGGGTTCGATCCCCGGTAGGGCCAAGCTGCCGCCCTTGGGTCCTTGAGCAAGACCCTTAACTCTCTGTGCTCCAGGGGGCGCCGTATCATGGCTGACCCTGCGCTCTGACCCACAGCTACCAACATCAAGCTGGGATATGCGAAGAAAAGAATTTCACTGTGCTGTAATGTATATGTGACCAATAAAGGATTATTATTATTATTATTATTATTATTATTAAGCACCAACCATGTGACCTGTAACGGAGATCCGCAGGTTACAGGATTATTTCTCGGGGTTTTTCAACCTACAATGACTTAACAGAGTTCTCAAGGAGACTCGTACGCAAAGTGGGACCAAACCAGCACCGCGGTGTCGAAAGTATTAGGACGCCCGACTTTTCAAACCCCTTCCCGTCGCCCCTAGCATTGCTAATGAGCGACACCAGCGCCGTCCTTCACACGACTTGGAGTGGAAAATCTCCTGCTGTACAGCCCGGTCCTCACATTTTACCTCACTGAATGATCACACCGTTATTGCTACACGAACGTTTGTCCAAATAGCCCAACGTTGATCCTAATTAGAAATAAATCGCTGTCGTGGTCAGGCGGGTTTTTACCGAGACTTTTTTTTTTTCCTCCCCTTACTTCGTTTGAACGACTTTGAAAAACACCGACCAGCACATTACATTCGGCTTTGAAGACTCTGATTGAATTCATCTCCGCGCGCCATTTCTACACAATCTATTCCTTTATTCGGTAATTTAATATTACAAAAACTGCGGCAAAATCACTGCTTCACTTTCTTGGAAACTTGAGTTTTTGTGTGTGTGTGTGTGTGTGTGTGTGTGTGTGTGTGTGTGTGTGTGTGTGTGTGGTGTGTGTGTGTGTGTGTGTGTGTGTGTGGTGTGCGCTTTTTCCATGCAATTATTTCACATCAACAATGATATACACATAGCTCAGTGCAAAGCGAGCAACACTGCAAGCAAACAGCGCTGTCTCGAAAAACACACACAATGTCAACATGAAGCTTTTTTGGATGTTTATCGGAGCCTAACATGCTCTCATTTCACAGTTTGTTTGTTTGTTTGTTTGTTTTGTTTGTTTTGCGAGGACGATGTTCGAGAATTTTCAGACTGTAAGGGTTTTTTTCTTTTTTTCCCCCCGAAGAACAAAGGCGTGTAGCTGCCGATTATCTTAGTAATCGAGTATTCTACCGATGATTCCAGTGATTAATCGGGTACGTTTTCAATAATAATAATAATAATAATAATAATAATAATAATAATAATCATAGCCTTTCAATACTACATGTACCAGAGAAAATAAGACTCGTCTCTTAAAATGAAGAGCGCGGGGTCAGCCATGTTACGGCGCCCCCTGGAGCACAGAGGCTTAAGGGCCTTGATCATGGACCCAAAGGTGGCAGCTTGGCGATACCAGGGCTCGAACCCCCGACCTTCCAGTGGCTATAAGAGGCAAATATTGTACTCCTTTACCACACAAGCAAACAAAGCTATTTTAATGTGACAGCGTCGCATTGCTAACCCAGGATATTTTGGTGTTGATGCAGGCGAACACTCTGAGAACTCATCACTCAACTCATTGGTCCATATGCGTGTCGCCTTGTGGAATACTCGAAGGGCCCCCTATGGATTTTGAAAGCCCTTCTTTAATTCGTGAGAACTGGGCGAACGAAAGAAAAAAAAAAAAGAAAAGATGTTTACTTTGCGGCATTGTGTGGCAGAAGCTGGCGAGATCCCAAAGAACACTCAGCCACCAGAACGATCTTTGTGGACGGCCGCGGCTCCGGCGGAGATCGTACGCCGTTAATCCGACACGTGCGGCGGCGCTAATCAGGACGGCACTCGGGAATCACAGGAATGATACTTGTGGTTGCAGGAAACATCTGAACCTATAAAAAATGTAATGATTCACAAATGACATAAATAACATTTTCATATCCCGATTCCTGGAACTCTTTAAAGTATTAACAGAAGATTTACGGCCTTTGGATTTGTAACAGCCAAAAATACAGTATCATCCTTGAAATGTGGATTTCTCACGACGGTCAGGACTTTTTACGTAGCCCGGAAAAGAACAAGTGGAACCCGCGTAGACGTTTGAAAAGAATTTCAACCGGTCATTTGTGACACTACAGGCAACTGGGCGAGCGCTTGGGCCCATGAAAGCACTCCTGTACGCCGGGTTTCCCTCGGTTTGATAGTAATGATGTAATGGATGCAAGATGGTGGTGGATTTTAATGGTTTGTAATGGCATTTGTATTGGGAAAAAAAAAAACAAAACGTTTTTTATCATAGGTGTCCATCAGTGGAATGAATTCCACTAGAGGGAGGGGGCGGAGCTCAGTGGTCTAAGGCGCTGGGCTGCTGATCGGAAGATCCGGTTTCGAGCCCCGGTATGACCAAGCTTGGGTCCTTGAGCAAGACCAAGAATCATGGCTGTACCCTGCGTTCTGATCCCCAACTACTAACAACAAGCTGGGATATGCGAAGAAAAGAATTTCACTGTGCTGTAATGTATATGTGACCAATAAAGGATATTATATTATTATTATTATTATTATATAAAAAAAAAAAAAATTGTGTTACCCGTCAGGTGAGTCTCGGCTCGAGTGGCAATCAAGGCAGGAGGGAAAGCAAAACCCGAAGCTAATTCCAAGGTCACAAGCTGCATGGGGGAAACTGTCCAAGTCGTTCGAATCAACCGGTACACTACGAGACACGAAGCGACTCAGGTGAGCGGTTACACTTTGGATCCCTTCCAGGCGTAAGCTTGTGGGAGTTTACACACTGATCCTTTTAAAAGAAAGCGCATTGTGATACACCGAGCGCTGGGGAGATCCTGTCCGAGCTCGGGCAGAAAAACAAAAAAAGCGAATTAGAAGCAGACGTCGTTCATTAATCACTGTCTGTATTTGTATCGCATCTCCCTTGTCTCTCTCTCTCTCTCTCTCTCTCATGTCCAGGCCAAAGATCTACTGAGCGATGTAGGAAATGAAAGAAAATATATGTCACTGTTTTGCTTCGACAAAGTGTTACAACTCGAAAGTTCCATTCGGCTCGACTCTTTTCCATCCCTCGCTTAGCACCTCGTTAAACCACTCCATAGCGCCTCCGGTACTCGAGCTGCGGACAGTAATTAGCCCTGACACATCTTACTCTGAAAGGTCTCGGTGCTAACGGCATCTATTTCAGGACATTCTCAGGGCGGGTACGGGGTGAAGAAAAGGGGGAATATGTTCTCAGCAGCCTTGAAGGAATTTGGAGGGGGGGGGTGTATATGTTGTGGTATATGTTGATCTATTCCATCATTTTAGATGATCATTTGGGGTTTTCCTGATGTGCTTACCAGGGTAATAATCCTCACTTTAGAGTCTATAGGTGATTTTTGATTGATTTGAAATGAGTTGTAAATATGAGAGGTTTCGTGGTTAGCACGTTCGCCTCACACCGCCAGGGTTTGGGTTCAAATCCCATCTCGGCCATGTGTGTGTGGAGTTTGTGCATGTTCTCCCCGTGCCTCAGGGGGTTTTTCTCCGGGTTCTCTGGTTTCCTCCCAGTCCAAAAACATGCACGGTAGGTGGATTGGCGCCTTGGAAAATTGTCCCTAGTGTATGAATGTGTGTGTGTGTGTGTGTGTGTGATTGGTTGGCATTCCATCCAGGGTGTATCCTGCATTAATGCCCATAGATGCCTGAGATAGACACAGACTCCCCGTGACCCGAGGGAAGATCGGATAAAGCGCTAGAAGATGAATGAATGAGTTGTAAATATCCTATTAGAATGATCTATTTATCCATCGGTCTTTATGTTCGCCTTTCTTGTTTTGTGAAAGTTTCTTTAACGGCAAGTTTAATAACGTATTCCAAACCCAATATGAAAATAGCCCGTTTTTAAAAAAATAATAAATAAATAAATAAATAAAAGTTATCCTTTATGCCAGCCACTCATGTGTGAACGCAAAGCGAGGTTTGGATTGAGCTTGGCTCGCTCTCACACTGCTGTTGGCCATTAGATCATGGCACATGTTCTCCTTCTCAGTATCAGCGCTCCGTATAACTGATGGACAGATTTTATTCTATCAGAGTTGTTTTTTTGGAGATCGGTCCCAGATGCAACTCGACTGTACATCTATCCGCGGTGATCAGATTCGTCAGGTCCTGGCCGAAATAAGAAATGACATGAAATCGATTTCCCGCTCTCCCTCTCTCTCTCTCTCTCTTTTCGGAGGCTGCAGTTAGTAACCCCCCCCCCCCCCACCCCCAGCCTTACAGGAAGTGAAATTTACGTAATAACGCTGATATTGCATGCAGATGTTGTGTAATGGAAATAGCTGAATGATGACTGGGTGCGGCAGGCGTTTAGGCCTTGAACCACTTTTGAAATGATAAAAGATTTGGGGCTCACTCATACACTACAACCCCCCCCACCCCAAAAAAAAAAAACATTTAGGCGGTTTAAAACAAATTAGCCATCTCAGCAGATTTTATCATTAGCTTAAAGGTTCCTTCATTTGTTGTACGGTAGATTCAGTTTATTAGGAACACCCGTACACCGGATCGTTTGCAGTGCAGGTAAAATCAGGCAGGTCACAAGGCATCAGAGGGGTTAAACGGGACCGTGGCATAATGGTTTCCAGTTATAACCGTGTTGTAGAACCATAATCAGCAGGAAAAAAAGCATCAAATCATGAATTGCTAGCGCCACAAAGTTCTAAGGGAGGGGGTTGAAGCATTGGACTCTGGATCACAAACTCACCAGACCTCCACTCTGCCGGGCCCTTGGGCAAGGCCCCGTCCCTTAAATGCTCAGTTGTATGAAAGACGTTAATTGTATGGTCGTGGTGCATTCCACACCTCATCACCGCTTGTGATTGAATTCTTGTGCAAACAAATAGATCAGGTACTCCTTAAACCCCTTTATAAGTATTCCGTGGCGAAGTTCCTTTAAACCTTCCTGTCCTTCAAAGGGAGTCTGAGTTTCGCCAAATAGAAGATGAATCGAACAGGTTTCCACAAAGACGCCCCGCCCTTTCACGCACACAAGTCTTCTAGAGACGAGGTCATCTTGGTCAGGTTAAGGCATTTTCTTTCTTTTTTTTTTTTTTTTTTTGAAGTGAGAACGGGCAGGGAGGCCAGTCATGCCATTGTCATCAGGTGACATCCAGCTCGACCCCACAAGGTCAGGACTTAGGGTTATGGATGCAGTGAATGCAGAACCAGATGCCTAAGTGGCCGCTTCAATGGAAAGCAACAAAGCAAAACCAACAAGAGGGAGGAGAGCGGCCGAGGCAAGTTCCTGTCTGGACACGGGGAACGAGACGAAAGGAATCTGTCGTTCCGATGAAGCTTTCAAGCGCATGTTGCGGGATCCCCAGGCACACTTGTATCCGTAGCCATTTCTAATCGCCTCCTCCGCTACAAGGCGAGAGCCAGGGATTCCTTTGGGAAGGTGAGAAAACCTCCAGCCGGAATCCATCTTGTAATGCTAATTTGCACTGAGGAGGAGAGGTAATCACCGAGGTCCATTAGTAAGACTGATTTTCCTCTCAATGTATTCTTGAATAATAAATATTTCCTAGCAGACTCCGAGCTTTGGATATTTGTCTACCGCCCCCCCCCCCCCCCCCCCCTCTCCGGGGATGTCCCTCCCGCCTTCACTATTAAAATGGGAACGTTTTTGCAAATCGTTTGATGCATTCCTTCCATCACCCTTATCTCTCGAGTCGTTCCTAATTTTCCCATCTCATACTAATTCTAGCCAGAAATAGAGGTTGCTCGCACACTCATTGGTTTCAGGCCAAATTATTTCCCCAATCAATCCCCTAGTGTGCAGAGTTTGTTTGTAGAGATTGCCTTAAATGGTTAACCTTTGCCCATGCCAATTGGTGCAGTGTTTCCATGACACGGCTCCTGGAGGTAGCGCTCTGGTCACATGAGAGAAGGCCATGGGTTCATCATAACGAGAACATCCTGTTTACTACGCCCCGGTGGGGAGGGGGGGGGGTTATCCCTACAGAACAACTGATCCTGGTGGAAAATGTACTCATTTGTTGGTGGAACGAATAGAATAGCCTTTATTTGTCACGTATACATGACGGCACAGTGACATTCTTTCTTCATATATATATATATCCCGGAGTTCAGAGTGCAGGGTCTGCCGTGATACAGTGCCCCTGGAGCACAGAGGGTTAAGGGCCTTTGCTGAAGAGAACCCAAGAGCTTGGTGTTACCGGGGCTCGAACCGCCGACCTTCCAGCACCTTAAACCAACTGCCATGATTCTGGTGAAAAGTGAGTATATGGTGCTGTAATGGCGCAAAGTTAAACGGAGCAAAGCTCGAGTCCCGCGTTTGTTTTGCGCCTTCCCCTGAGTCAACACTACGCGGGTGGGTTTCACCATCTGCTGACAGATAGAGTCATCAATGTGAAAAAAGGTAGAGAAGGGGGTGGGGGGGGGGCGGGGTTACAAAGGGCAGGGGGCAAGGGCAAAGTGACCACCATCTCAACCCCCTCAATCTCCAAAAGCCCATTTATCACCACTCAATTTCCCCCCTGCCTCACACCCTCCCAGCAAGGGTTATTAAACCTGTAGGAAAGGTCCTGCTGAGAGATGACAGGAGGGGACGGAGCTGCAATGGGGGGGTGTGTGTGTGTTGGTTGGGGGTGGTGGGGGTTTCGAAAAGGAAGAACGTATCCTGCAGGTGTAAACCAGAGCAGATGGAGAACTTTCTACTCTAAGATGCCTGACCGACTCGACCCCAAGAATCTACGACCTGACAGAGATGTGGTACAGATGATTCAGCAAGGCATTCCAGACCTAAATATATATATATATATATATTATATATAGATATATATATATATATATATATATATATATATATATATATATAAATAACTTCCTTAGTTTCATAATATTTCATAAACAGGAATGTTGGCTTTTGTTCCAGATTCGTCCACCATGGAAGACAAAGTTCCCCAACCCGCTTGTATCCTAAATAGGCCTTGCCTTGCTCGCTGGGCTTGGTCCGCATCATATACGTGGAATGAATATAGGAATACAGAGAAATCAGTTTTGGTGTCTGTAGGCTAAAATGTACATGGTCAACTTTTATTTCTAGCCTTCCCAAGAGGCCAGGACTGATCTGGATTCGTTTCGGTGCTTCCACAATGGATCTGAAAAGCCGTTTCTAGATCAGCTCCCAAATGCTCGAAATAGCTCCACTGGACTCTCTGCAGGGGGACATGTGATGAGAGAGTGCTGTGACCTCCTTGAGCTTCGGCTGTCTCCGAGAAGGAGATGGAGCGCTTTCTTGGCTCAGGTAAACAGAGGGAATATCTGTTTGGCTTTCCCTTCATGAGCAAACACATTTGCAGGACATTCGCCGAGCCTCGCATCACGGCGTCAATCTGCACCTGGCCTTCGTTCATGGTCAGGAAGATCTCTTGCTGTGTCGAAGCCATTCATCACTATTGCATTGGCAATGTTTAAGATGACTTTTGGGCAACAGGCCAGGGACACAATGACACAATGTTTAATAAATTTGCCCCCCCCCCCCCCCCACCATGGCTTTATTTTTGTATAGACTTTTCTGGAAACTTTGTGCTCATGGATGACTCAGGTAGTGATTTAGGTCAGAGCGTGAGGAGTCCTTGTGTTGCCACCATTTATCCCAAAAGTTTATTTAAAATGTCGTGCAAAATAATGTAATAAAATGTAACTTTACGTTTCCTCCTACCTACTCCGGAGAACAGTCTGGGAATCCCAAAGAATTGTCCCTAGAATCCTTACTATAGAATACAATCGATTCCTTACTATAGTACTATTACTATATTAAAATACATTAAAAACAGGAGGTTTTTAACATGTTTATTTATTAAATATTTTGCGTATCACTAAACAAAAAGCAACGAAACCATTTAATGCATCAACAAGGGCACACGATGACGCCAAGGTCCAAGAACAAACAATGCTTATCACGCTTACTAACTAATTTGTCAATTTACTGACTTCTTGATCTTTCCACACTGATAAACCTGACACACACACACACACACACACACAGATGCTCTGCTTAGATGCTTTAGAAACTGATTAAAATAACAGATAAGTGGCCGACACGCCATTAGGTAATGAAGGTTCGGGTTCATGATGACTTGCGACTGACGAAACCCGTGAGTCCCAAAAGGGGGGAAAGGGGGGAATATTCCTTTTTTAGGATAAATGGGATAAAGGGTGATAAGGAAGGTTGTCTTTTGATGCTGTAGCTTGACAATTCCCCCATTGCACAAAAAAAGATATATATATATATATATATATATATATAGTTTGTTTTTTTTCAGCCCAAAATTAGTCTCGTAAACGTACAGCAGTTTATAAGCTTATTCACTTCATCAGCTTCTGGCCCGGGTGATTAAGCTGCTCTCTCTCTCTCTCTCTCTCTCTCTCTCTTCTCTCTCTCTCTCTCTCTCTGTCCCTTTTCTTCCCCTCCTGATTGACGACGCGGCAAAATTTGCTCTCGCTCAGGTTGTAAAGCGGCACATCATGAGCGCAAGTCCTGGGCTACCAATAATAAAACACCCCAGGCGAATTTTCTCCTGCTCTTGGGCTCTAAAGCCTGCCAGAGCTGCACCCATGCTAGCGCTGGCCAGAACACCAGACGTGTTGAGTGAGTTATAGACACACACACACACACACACACACACACACACACACACACACACACACACACTACACTCTAACCTGGATGTTTATTTGCTCTGCGTTTGTGAGCCATTATAAGAGCTTAATGGTCATTTGAGAGTAAATGTTTATGTGTAGCGCTGCAGAACCGGCAGCCAACCGTCCTTTAGGATGTAGTTTTTCATAAATAAATATATATATATATATATATATATATAAAAAGAACCACCTACAAATGTCCACTTGAAGGTCAATGCTAAGTGGTTCTCGGAAGTCACTTCTTTCATTCCAACTTTGAGCTCTTTGAATCGGCTCTTAGAGTCAACTCTTTCAATTGTTTTTTGAGTTAGCTCTTTGAATTGGCCCATTTGATTCAGCTCTTTAGATTGGTTCATTGAGTCGGCTCTTTGAATTGGTTCTTTGAGTCAGCTCTTTGAATTGGTTCATTGAGTCAGCTCTTTGAATTGGTTCTTTGAGTCAGCTCTTTGAATTGGTTCTTTGAGTCAGCTCTTGGAATTGGTTCTTTGAGTCAGCTCTTTGAATTGGTTCATTGAGTCAGCTCTTTGAATTGGTTCATTGAGTCAAGCTCTTTGTTCTTTGAGTCAGCTCTTTGAATTGGTCATTTGAGTCAGCTCTTTGAATTAGTGTTTTCTTTGAGTCAGCTCTTTCTTTAGATTGGTTCTTTGAGTCAGCTCTTTGAATTGGTTCATTGAGTCAGCTCTTTAGATTGGTTCTTTGAGTCAGCTCTTTAGATTGGTTCTTTGGTCAGCTCTTTGAGTCAGCTTTGAATTGGTTCTTTACTCTTTGCATTACTTCTTTGAGTCAGCTCTTTAGATTGGTTCATTGAGTCGGCTCTTTGAATTGGTTCATTGAGTCAGCTCTTTGAATTAGTTCTTTGAGTCAGCTCTTTAGATTGGTTCTTTGAGTCAGCTCTTTAGATTGGTTCATTGAGTCAGCTCTTTGAATTGGTTCTTTGAGTCAGCTCTTTAGATTGGTTCTTTGAGTCAGCTCTTTAGATTGGTTCATTGAGTCAGCTCTTTAGATTGGTTCATTGAGTCAGTTCTTTGAATTCGTTCTTTGAGTCAGCTCTTTGAATTGGTTCTTTGAGTCAGCTCTTTGAATTGGTTCTTTGAGTCAGCTCTTTGAATTGGTTCTTTGAGTCAGCTCTTTGCATTGCTTATTTGAGTCAGCTCTTTGCATTGCTTCTTTGAGCCATGATCTTTGAATTGGCCCATTTGAGTCAATGTTTTCACTTGGCTCTTTGGATCATCTATTTAAATTGCCTCTTGTACTTGGCACTTTGAATTCCCTCTTTGAGTCAAGTTTGAACGTTAGCATTTTTGACCGAGTCATTCAGGTTCTCAAATCACCTTTTTTGAGTCAGTTTCTCAAATCGACTCAAGTCAGCCTTTAATTCCACACTTTGAGTTTGTTTTGTGAATGAGAAAATTGAGTCACTTCTTGAGGTGAACATTTTGAGTGTGCTTTATGAAAATCTTGTCTTTGACTCAACGCCCTTGAGCCAAGATGTTTGTTTGTTTGTTTGTTTGTTTGTTTTAGGTCAATAGAAAAGTAACGACTTTTTTGTTCATTCCAAAACACACGAAATGAGATTTTTTTTTGCGCTCCTTTAGTCAGAACTGCTTTTGACTTCGCTTGGAGTCGTGTCAACTTTTTCACCACTTTTTAGTGAGGAATGAATTATTATTAATATTATTAATATTATTATTATTATTTAGCTCTTCTGAGTCCGCTCTCAAAACAGATCACATTAGGATTTCATCCTTTTTTTTCCCCCTCATTCGATGAATAAATAATGGAATAAAAGATCAAACTTTCCACTCGAGTGATCCAGAAACATCTCCGTCTGTGCACATTAACCGCACTGACAGGGCTTTGATTTCACTTCTCCCAGAAGAGATGCTGCGCCTGTTTATTAATGCCTGTGTGTGTGTGTGTGTGTGTGTGTGTGTGTGTGTGTGTGTGTGTGTGTGTGTGTGTGTGTGGGTGTGTGTGTCTGGGCTTTATACATATATGTGGGTGGGCATTGTGTGTATGTGTGTGTGTTGGGGCGGGAGGGGGTGGGGGGATAATCCAATCCATGATCAGCTGATGAAGAAGCTTTTTAACTCCACCTCCTCCACCTCTCCTCCACTCTCTCCTCCACTCTCTCTCCTCCTCCACTCTCTCCACCCCACTCTCCCCCCATCTCTCTTCCACCTCTCTCCTCCACCCTCTCCCCCTCTCCTCCACCCCTCCACCCTCCACCCTCCGCCTCTCCTCCACTCTCTCCTCCACCCTCTCCTCCACTCTCTCCTCCACCCTCTCCTCCACCCTCTCCTCCACTCTCTCCTCCACCCTCTCCACCCTCCACAGCCTCCCCTTCCTCTCCTCCCCCTCCTCCAACCACCCTCTCCTCCACCCTCTCCTCCACCCAGCCTCCCTCTCCTCCACCCTCTCCTCCCCCCGCCATCTCGCTCCTCCACACCTCTCCTCCACCTCTCTCCACATCCTCCACCCTCCTCCACCCACCACCCTCCTCCCCACTCTCCCCCCACCCACCCTCCTCCACTCCTCCTCCACCCCTCTCTCCTCCACCCTCTCCTCCACCCTCTCCTCCACTCCCTCCACCCTCCTCCACTCTCTCCTCCACCCTCTCCTCCACTCTCTCCTCCACTCTCTCCTCCACCCTCTCCTCCACCCTCTCCTCTCTCCTCCTCTCTCCTCCACCCTCTCCTCCACCCTCTCCTCCACCCTCTCCTCCACCCTCTCCTCCACTCTCTCCTCCACCCTCTCCTCCACCCTCTCCTCCACCCTCTCCTCCACCCTCTCCTCCACTCTCTCCTCTCTCCTCTCCACTCTCTCCTCCACTCGGCAGGCGTCCTTTCATCTCCGACTCATCATGATCTGTAAATAAGTATTCACTTTAAGTCACTGAATGCGCTCTCTCGCTCGCTCAGCATGTGTGAATTCCCAGCATATCCCGAAACTCCCTCTAGCTACACTGTCTTCTATAAATACACACATTGTGTATGTGTATGTGTATGTGTGTGTGTGTGTGTGTGTGTGTGTGTGTGTGTGTGTGTGTGTGTGTGTGTGTGTGTGTGTTTCCCGCGATGCCTATTATGATGAATCAAACGGCGTCGCGAACGTAAACAGTCGGAATTTCGCCTCGGGCAAACGCGTAATGCAAATCAGTAAAAGTACATGTTCACATCTGCGATGGATGTGCGTTTCTCTGCCTTAATGCGACCTGATGCGCACCGACTCCCCACAGGAAACACCAGGCATCTGGAGCACGAAACACCTTTAATCTGAACAAACACTCGCCGCCATTTCCACACGTTTCAGACGCCGCCGTCACTAGAACAGACATCCCAGATTGACTAAGAAGTTAAGTTTGCTAGGAGCAACAATTTTGCTACAACACTGACCAGAATGCGGAAAAACCAATAAATGAATATAAACGTAATATATAAGGGGACACGGTGGCTTAGTGGTTAGCACATTTGCCTCACACCGCCAGGGTCCGGGTTCGATTCCCGGCTCGGTCATGTGTGTGTGGAGTTTGCATGTTCTCCCCGTGCCTCAAGGGGTTTTTTCTCCGGGTTCTCCGGTTTCCTCCCCCGGTCCAAAAACATGCACGGTAGGTTGATTGGCACCTTGGAAAATTGTCCCTAGTGTATGAATGTGAGCGTGAGCTTTTGTGATGGGTGTGTTGTGTGTGTGTTGTGTGTGTGTGTGTGTGTGTGTGTGTGTGTGTGTGTGTGTGTGTGTGTGTGTGTGTGTGTGTGTGTGTGTGTGTGTGTGTGATGGGTTGGCATTCCATCCAGGGTGTATCCTGCCTTAATACCCATAGACGCCTGAGATAGACACAGACTCCCCGTGACCCGAGGGAAGATCGGATAAAGCGCTAGAAGATGAATGAATAAACGAATATAAACGTAATATAGCAGGTTGGCGTCGGTCAGTAACGTACATAATGACGTTCAGGAGGCTTTTTTTCACTCACTTATTTGATTCGTTGTTGAGTCAGATCTTTGAGCAAACCCTTTGAGCTGGACATTTAAGTTGTCCGTTTGAGGCAGTTCTTCGAGTCACGTATTTTTTGTCAGTTGTTTGATATAGCGGAAATTTCAGTCTCCTTTTTGTGTCGGAACATTAAGTCTTTAAATCAGCTCTTTGAATTGATTTTTTGAGTCAGCTTTTGGAATTGATTCTTTGAGTCAGCTCTTTGAATTGGTTCTTTGAGTCAGCTCTTTGAATTGGTTCTTTGAGTCAGCTCTTTGAATTGGTTCTTCGAGTCAGCTCTTTGAATTGGTTCTGTGAGTCAGCTCTTTGAATTGGTTCTTTGAGTCAGCTCTTTGAATTGGTTCTTTGAGTCAGCTCTTTGAATTGGTTATTTGAGTCAGCTCTTTGAATTAGTTATTTGAGTCATTGAGTCGGCTCTTTGAATTGGTTCTTTGAGTCAGCTCTTTGAATTGGTTCTTTGGTCAGCTCTTTGAGTCATTGAGTCGGCTCTTTGAATTGGTTCTTTGAGTCAGCTCTTTGCATTGCCTCTTTGATCTTTGAATTGGCCCTTGGCTCTTTGTATCAGCTCTTTAAATTGCCTCTTGTACTTGGCTCTTTGAGTCAAGTTTGAACGTCAGCAGTTTGACCGATTCATTCTGGTTCTCGATTCAGCTTTTTTGTGTCGACTCTGAGTAAACTCCTTGAGTTAGGTTTTGACTCGGTTCTTTGACTCGACTCTGTGATTCAGTTATTGAGTCAATTTGCTTATTGACTACAATGCAGTGTTGTAATGGAGTCTGGATAAACGGCTAATAAACTAAAAAAGAGTTGAATGTGATATTTACTTTGACTTTATTCTGTCTTCTCTCTCTCTCTCTCTCTCTCTCTCTCTCTCTCTCTCTCTCTATGAAAGCTCTCCTCCCTCTTCTCTCCCTTCCCTCTCTCTGAAGGAGAGATCTCTCTCTCTCCCCCCCTCCCCCCTCTCTCTCTCTCTCTCTCTATCCCCCCCCCCCTCTCTCTCTCAGAGAGAGAATCTCCCTCTCTCTCTCTCTCCCCCTCCCTCCCCCCCTCTCTCTCTCTACCTCTCTCTCTTCTCTTTCTCTCTCCTCTCTCCCTCTCTCTTCTCCCGTCTCCCTATCCTCTCTCTCCCTCTCTCTCTCTCTCTCTCTCTACGCTCCCTCTCTCTCTCTCCTCTCTCTCTCCCCTCCCTCTCTCTCTCTCCCCCACGCTCTCTCTCTCTCTCTCTCTCATACACACACACCTTCATGGAGCTCATAAATCCCTACTGCTTTCTGATCTATCTGTGGTCCAGATCTGTCAGCGCGCCTCCTCACGTCTCAATCCAGCCAGACTTGTTGCCTTGCGCCCTGATTAGTGGACTTCATCAGACACAAATCTGGAGTTTTAAGGATTTATCGGCGCAAAGCTTTGATTGACATGGCGGATTTATCGCTACTAATCTCTGATTGGTCCCAATTGATCCGGGGGGGTGGCATTTCAGTGCTTCTGAGTGCTTTGGGAATTTCTTCGGATCGGGGGGGGGGGGGGGGGGGGGGGTATTAACAATGCCTCGGGGTGGGGGGTGGGAGGGACTGACCACCCGATCACCATCTCCCCCGAGTCACTGTGTGAAACATGATATACAAGAATTCAACGTAAAGGATTTTTTTATCGATTCTTTGCATTATTGTTCCTGTTATTTTATTATTGTTAATATTATAAATAATAATGATAAAGCTGTTGTCATTAAATCATATCATTAAAATAAGAGGCAATGTCACGGGGCTTAACGAGGCCGAGCACTTTAACCCCTTTATTGTGTTCGTTCCCCTTTAATCCCCATTTAAACTGGATTAGATGTGAACAGAAGCCATAACTTTTAAAACAAAGTCATTTTAATGATTTACTTTCCAATAAGATCCGATTCAAGGGGGCACGGTGGTTTAGTGGTTATCACGTTCGCCTCACACCGCCAGGGTCCGGGTTCGATTCCTGTCTCGGTCATGTGTGTGTGGAGTTTGTGCATGTTCTCCCCGTGCCTCAGGGGTTTTTTCTCCGGGTTCTCCTGTTTCCTCCCCCGGTCCAAAAACATGCACGGTAGGTTGATTGGCACCTTGGAAAATTGTCCCTAGTGTATGAATGTGTGTGTGTGTGTGTGTATGTGATGGGTTGGCATTCCATCCAGGGTGTATCCTGCCTTAAATGCCCATAGACGCCTGAGATAGACACAGACTCCCCGTGACCCGAGGGAAGATCGGATAAAAGCGCTAGAAGATGAATGAATGAATGAATGAATGAGATCCGATTCTCTTATTCGAGTCCACTAAACAAACGAGTGTTCCAAACGCACGTTCATTTTCCTCCCCACAGTTCCCTGCGTGTTGTCTGGAATCGCGTCGGAGAGAAACACACGAGGTCACGTCACGCCTCTTTCACATAAGCACGGGGTCACGCTAGGTCTCGTACGCCAACATCTCCGAGGATCCTGTTGACTTTGCCCCTCTTTTTTTTTTCTTCTTTTTTTTTTTCCACGACAAATCCGACGCCTTTATTACCTCCGTCCCTTCCTTCTAGTCCACTGACTGTCCACAATGCAAGACGCTTTGAACGCGAAGGCGCTTTGAGACGCACTCAAGCTTCCGAGACCCCCTGTGACGAACCATTATAGCGACAAGAAAGGTCACAAATGGCTCCGCATGTGATAGATTTATTTTTAAGATATTTGTTTTTTAAGATCAAACTCGAATAATTCCTCGATGGTTCCAAAAATGAAAAAAATAAATACTGATCCCAGTCCTAATTAGAAGTGATTACTTCTAACAGCTGAACAATGTGAGCGATGAAGAAGAAAGGATGGGGGGGGGGGATTCTCGATGCATGACGTTATGGAATTGACCCCGAAAGGCTACAAGTCTTTGTGTTGGGGGGGGGGGTCCACAAGGGTCAAATCACACCCCAAACACACCAGCTATTGTTTGCGCTCTTTGAAAGAAACCCAAATGTGTTCCAAAATGAAGGAGGTGGGGTGTGGTGTGTGTGTGTGTGTGTGTGTGGGGGGGGGGGGGGGTTGGATAGAGGACAAAAAAACACTCCTAATCAATCCTAATCTGACTTCAAGGTGGGGGAAAAAAAAGGGATCCATCCTCCTCCTCCTCCTCTCTTGACAAGACGGAACGTTCTAGACGCTTCCACCAGCGCGCTTCATCGTCGGAATGATGCTTCTGATAACACACCCCTGTGCACAATCCGAAGGTCAAAGGAGGCGTTTCGTCTTGACAACCATCCCATTGTGGCCTAAAGGGGTCATGTCACTCGGTCACGACGTAACGCACGATGAATTTTTCTCTTCGTACCCCATAAGAATCAAATAGAGAATAGTGCTTTATTTCTCACATATACATTACAGCACAGTGAAATTCTGTCTCCGCATATCCCAGAGTGTAGGGTCATGATAGCCATACAGCGCCCCTGGAGCACAAAGGGCCTTGCTCGAATACCCCCCCCCCGAGATTCCAATCGGTAGCCTGGTGCCTAAAACCACTGATCTACAGCCTGCACTATAACAATACACCTGCATTGTTGGAGTCAGGATTGACGTTGTCACTCACAGGGGTTGGAGAGACCGTCCTCGTTTACAGAGGAGGATTTATGGGTTGTCTCTCTTCATGTGTGTGTGTCTCTCTCGAGTTTATCTCCGTAGCTGTCAGTCCGTAGCTCCCACTCAGATCTGTGCTTCATCCACGCTTACGCTTAGTTCCTCTGTCAGCGGGTTAAGTGATGAGCATTACTGAAGCCTAGGCTTAAACCTGTCCACACACACACACACACACACACGTACAGGCAGAGTTATGGTGGCTCTTCCAGGCCTCTCAAGGTTAATCCCTCCGATTACGCACCGCCGTTTGTCAGAGCCTGATTGGAGCGCTCGATCCCCGAGCCGTATACACACCACCTTCTCCTGAGCCTTTGATGGACTTTCCCTCCGGAGAGCGCACTCGCTACTTATCCGACCACCCCCCCCTCAAACCCCCCCCCGATCCGCGCTCCTTCAGGGTCGTGTCTTTGGGGTTTTTTGCCCTACAATTCTCAGTATATAAGAGTTGTTGCCATAGAAACAAGTCAGGGCTGTGTCATGTGACAAGATTTATTTCAACAGCATTTTGTGCAGACAAGTAAAAAAAAAAAAAGAAAAGAAAAAGTGTCATTTAAAAAAGGGAGAAATAAAAATGTCATGCGAACATGTGAAAGAAGTAAAAGAAGCAGAAAAACAGAGCGGATTGCGTTAAAGCATCGCGAACGGAAAAAACAATAAACGGTGAAATCAATTATACAAAAACAAAGAGGAAAAGATGAAATGAGAAACGACAGAACGAGCGAGGAATTGGTGATTAAATAGTGTTTCACAGGAAAAGAGGGAGAACGGTATAAGAGGGGGGAAAAAGAGAGGAAGAATGCAAAGTAGACAAGAAATGGGAAGCAAACATGAGAAGAAGAGCGGATGAAAAAGAAAAATGGGGAAAGAAACTCAGAGAGAAAGAAATAATAAAAGAGGATGAAATTAATAAATGATAGACAAATAAAATGATGAATGAATTAGATTCAGGAAAGAAAGAAAGCATGGATGGATGGATAGATAACTTATGTATGTATGTATGTATGGATGGATAGATAGATAAGATAGATAGATAGAAGATAGATAGATGATAGATGATAGATAACAGAAAAGGATAAAGAAAGATAGATAGGATAGATAGATAGATAGATAGCTGATAGATAGATAGATAGAGAGATAGATAGATAGATAGATAGATAGATAGATAGATAGATAGATAGATAGATAGATAGATAGAGCTAGATAGATAGATAGATAGATAGATAGAGATAGATAGATAGATAGATAATAGATAGATAGATAGATAGATAGATAGATAGATAGATAGATAGATAGATAGATAGATAGATAGATAGATAGATAGATAGATAGATAGATAGATAGATAGATAGATAGATAGATAGAAGATAGGAGATAATAGCCGATAGATAGATAGATAGATAGCTAGATAGATAGATAGATAGATAGATAGATAGATAGATAGATAGATAGAAAGGAGAAAAAGGATGGATAGATAGATAGATAGACAGATAGATAGAAAGGAGAAAAATGATTGATAGATATATAGATAGATAGATAGAAAGATAGAAGATAGAAGATAGATAGATAGATAGATAGATAGATAGATAGATAGATAGATAGAAAGGAGAAAAATGATTGATAGATATATAGATAGATAGATAGAAAGGAGAGAAAAGGATAGATAGATAGATAGATAGATAGATAGATAGATAGATAGATAGATAGATAGAAAGGATAGATAGATAGAAAGGAGAAAAATGATTGATAGATAGAAAGGAGAAAAATGATTGATAGATAGATAGATAGATAGATAGATAGATAGATAGATAGATAGATAGATAGATAGATAGATAAAAAGGATAGTTGATAGAAAGAGAGTTATTAATATATTAATAAACAAGCAAATAAATAACGGAAAATGTTTTAGTGCAGGTGTTCTCTTTCTCTTTCTCTCTCTCTCTCTCTCTCTCTCTCTCTCTCTCGCTCTCTCTCTCTCTCTCTCTCACTCCACAATCGATCCATTCTCCGACAGATGGCTTTCGGGAATCTGATTAGCGGAGTGAAGGAGCGGTCCGAGTATCTGATCTCAGTCCAGCCTGATGAGAGTAATGTAGAAACACACACACACACACACACACACACACACACACACACACACTCTGACCCTCCCGTGATGTTTACCCCCTCGGAGACCGCACGCTGGTCCCAGATCAGTTTTATTTCTCAGGCACCTCAGAGCGAGCGGAGGCAGATGATTTCTGACAGAGTTGGAAACGAGGGCCGTGTCTTGTATTTGTGCAGCTGCGGGGATAACGAGGCCGCGCCGGGCTGCGGTGTGAGCGTTCAAGGTCCTCGTCTAGTGTGTGATGATGTGAGAGTCGCTGCTCCAAGCTGTTAAAAAAAAACAACCCATTTGGCGCTCGTGTCGTCTCTCTGGACATCCAGAACATTCCAACTTAGCTTTTAGCATTATCTGCAAAGAGGCCTGTGCCAAGTGAGAAATTAATGCACAGTGTGTGGGGCTTTTGTAGGAGAAGATACCATCATCCATCTGAACGTTGTAGGAGAAGATACCATCATCCATCTGAACGTTGTAGGAGAAGATACCATCATCCATCTGAATGTTGTAGGAGAAGATACCATCATCCATCTGAATGTTGTAGGAGAAGATACCATCATCCATCTGAACGTTGTAGGAGAAGATACCATCATTCATCTGAACGTTGTAGGAGAAGATACCATCATTCATCTGATTGTTGTAGGACCTGATACCGTGGTCCATCTGATTGTTGTAGGACCTGATACCATCATTCATGTGATTGTTGTAGGACCTGATACCATCATCCATCTGATTGTTGTAGGACCTGATACCATCATTCATGTGATTGTTGTAGGACCTGATACCGTCATCCATCTGATTGTTGTAGGACCTGATACAATAATTCATGTTTCCCATGTGGTGTACCGCACAGGGATTTTGGTGATTCCGATTAAAAAGGCTCGAGATGTTTTGGAAAACCTGCAGAAGACATGAGTGGAGGTCTGGTACGGATTCATATCATTCAAACGTCATGTTTCACATTTTTCCATTTGATTGCTGGGACTGAAAAGCTCAATGAAATAAGCAAAAGTGTGTGTGTGTGTGTGTGTGTGTGTGTGGGGGGGGGGGGGGGGGGGGGGGGGGGGTGCATGTTCCTAATAAAGTGTCCAGGCAAATGACTTCGTATCTCCACCTCGAATCGTGCGCTAACTCAAAGCTCGCAGCCTCTCTCGCCCGAACCCCATCCCTCTCGCGAAAGGCAGAAACAATAAATACGTAGCGCTGACGATAACAAGACCCACATCGCACGACAGCGCGTACTGATTTACATCTCTCCCTGATTCACCTCTCTGTTTTTGCGTCTGTCGCGTTTCCCCTTCGTCTGATGGACGGCGGCGATTGTGCCGCTTCGGCTTCCTGTCTCCGCGGGATCACTTCACGCCGAAAAAGATATATATATATATATATACAAAATGGGAGTTAAATATATCGCAACAAAAAAAATCGTCCGGATTAGCGAAAGTTTTAAGCGGGAATTATTAACGGGTATAAAAACACACACACTGGAAAAGTTTGGCTGGAAATGATGGGAACGTGGTGTGTGTGTGTGTGTGTGTGTGTGTGTGTGGGAGGGTGGGGGTGGGTGTTGGGTTAGGACGGGGTCAAGGCACTAATTGTCCACGACGTTCTGGGCTTGTGATGTTTCCGGCAGCTTTTATCGTGCCTAGTAAAGCTCAGCTGATCTCTGGCGGGTTCGCCGTTAAAAGCAGGCGTGTAAAAGCTGTCGGAATGCGCAGCGGAGGGTTTAGAACCCCGTGTCCATCTGCTCAGTAAGCGGACACCGTTTGCGGGAAAGGGGCTTTATGGCTTCCCCTTGATCCTGTCGCTGGTTTTGTGCCTCGGCATGTCGGAACCACAACCTGGAGATCGGGGAAGGCCTGTGTGTGTGTGTGTGTGTGTGTGTGTGTGTCGAGCGCTAGTCGTTATAGACGTCTAATTGTTTATGTGAACGCAGCAGCATTTGGTCACTCCATCAAACAAGCTTCTGAAAAGACCATGGGGGGGGGGGGGGGGGGGGGGGGGGGGGGGGTGGGGGGATTGGGGCGGGGGGGGGGTTGGGGATTAGAAGCCGGAAAATCACACGTCGTAGTTGGTTGGCTCAATATGTATCAAATACTGACCACACCAAGCTGCCACGTCCGGGCCCCTGAGCAAGGCCCTTAACCCCATGAATGAGATTGAAGGTCCTTAAGTGCAAATTTGTAGTTTGAGGTTCCTTGGGGTCGTCTTTTCCTCCCACTATCCACCTGCTGGAACCCAGAAAAGTGGCTTTGTGGTCGCTGACGGGTCGCGATGTTGAACTTCGGGTCGGGTTCCAAACCCCAGTGCCACCGAGCCGCCGTCACTGATACACCGCTGGGCAACTCCTATAACCCTTAAATAGTGTTTTGGGGGCCTGTTTAAGTGTTTAAAGTATGAAAAATAGGTATTTATATGTTTTTTTTTAGGGGCACGGTGGTTTAGTGGTTAGCACGTTCGCCTCACACCTCCAGGATCCAGGTTCGATTCCTCAGGGGGTTTTTCTCCGGGTTCTCCGGTTTCCTCCCCCGGTCCAAAAACATGCACGGTAGGTTGATTGGCACCTTGGAAAATTGTCCCTAGTGTATGAATGTGTGTGTGTGAATGTGTGTGTGTGTCCTGCGATGGGTTGGCATTCCATCCAGGGTGTATCCTGCCTTAATGCCCATAGACGCCTGAGATAGACACAGACTCCCCGTGACCCGAGGGAAGATCGGATAAAGCGCTAGAAGATGAATACATGAATGAATGAATGTTTTTTTTATGGGTAATTTGTATGTCTAGGAACGTAAGCTTAGCAAATTTCTCATGTCGACTAGAGGTAGAAAGAGAAAGTGTGTGTATGTGTGTGTGTGTGTGTGTGAGTGTGTGTGTTGGCCTCCTTACGCTTCTCAGTGCAGCCCAAATCTATTTACATACCTGGAAATACATATCTGTGGAAAAACCCGGCTGAATGCACTTATCTTAGCACGTAGCAGCCGTTTAGCATCAAAGTATTTGGTGTGGCACTATGCAGTGTTTTTAGCAAGAGTGTAAAAGAATGTAAGCGTGACAGAAAAACTTATAGAATTTTTCATGCTCGCATGCTGGACTGGGGTGCCTCAGGGGGTTTTTCTCTGGGTTCTCCGGTTTCCTCCCCCGGTCCAAAAACATGCACGGTAGGTTGATTGGCACCTTGGAAAATTGTCCCCAATGTGTGTGAATGTGTGTGTGTGTGTGATGGGTTGGCATTCCATCCAGGGTGTATCCTGCCTTAATGCCCATAGACGCCTGAGATTCCCGAGGGAAGATTGGATAAAGCGCAAGAAGATGAATGAATGAATGAATGGTTTTTATTCCGTGATAAAACGGACTTCCATAAACAAAAACAAACCCGGTCTAATAGGATCCTGGTGTGCACTGGGATGCTGAGGGGCGACCGATGATGGTGATGTCAGACACGCTGCGGGAAGGACGACGCCAGCGTGAAGCGTGGAAGGACGGCGTGTTTTAAGCGACGTGTCATTGTTGCGTGAGGTCAGGATGAAATGTACCTCGTTTTACTGCAGGATTCCCAAACCGAAGAAAAACACGCTCCGGAGGCGTCCAGTCAAGAGTCAACACCCCAAATTCTGGCCAGTTCCACACTGAAACACCGGGTGAGGGGGTGTGTGTGTGTGTGTGTGTGTGTGTGTGTGTGTGTGTGTGTGTGTGTGTGTGTGAGATAGAAAACACTTGTATTTGATTAATTGGGTTTGTGAAGAGCTCTCCCCTCAGGCGCAGCGGTTCTGTCTGTCTTTGTGCTCGCAGTTTCTTTTCAACTCTTCGTGTGGTTATTTGATTCTCAGAACGAGCGCAGCAAAGGATGAAGCGCTACAATGCATTTGAGGGTTTCGGTTTGCTTGGAGATGGTGAGGGAATTTTGTTTTTGTTTTTGTTTGTATTTCATCATATAATTCTATTATATAATACATATAAATATATAATATATAATGTATTATTTTATTTTATTATTTTTTAAATATTTTTAATTTTACATATTACATATTACATTTTATTTTACATATGTTGGAATATATGTATGTATGCATATGTGTATCTATATATTTATACACACACACAACACACACACACACGCACATATATGTGTGTGTGTGTGTGTGTGTATATATATATATATATTCTTTAAACAGGAAATGAAAATAGACATTGTGTTTGTGAACTCTTTCTGTTTCTAAATGATTCGATCGGAAAACAAAACGAAGAAAGAAGGAAGGATTTTACCGAGCGTGTTTTGCTGACAACCTGATTAACGATTTAAAATGACTTTTTATTTATATAAACATGAAACCAAATGTAAAATTGTTCTGGCACTTAAATAAAAAAAAAAAAAAAAAAATTATATATATATATATATATATATATATATATATATATATATATATATATATATATATATATATTTATTTATTTATTTTAGTAGTAAGTCCTGAAAACATTCTAAATGAAAAATATATTTAGATATTAATTGATAAAATATAAACAGATAATAGCGTTCCGTCTCGAATTAACAAAAAAAAAAAAAGACAAGCTTGTGTCATCAAGATCCACCTTTATAGACGGCTTTCGTAATGACAGCGGCTCAGCAAACGGAAAAGTGATCGGTTTTTGCCGATGTGATATTTAAATCGGCAATGAATGGAATGATCTCCAGAACAAGCTAGTATTAATTGTTGTTCATTAATATAATATATATATATATATATATATATATAGATATATATATATATATATATATATATATATATATACAGTGAAAAAGTAAATAGGTCACGGATCGAAAACATTACGTTCTTGAGTGTTTAAACTGTATAGTGTCCAAGTGTGATTTAAATAAAAAATTAATTAATTAATTAAAAAAGGAATGGGGCACGGTGGCTTAGTGGTTAGCACGTTCGCCTCACACCGCCAGGATCCGGGTTCGATTCCCGTATCGGTCATGTGTGTGTGTGGAGTTTGCATGTTCTCCCCGTGCCTCAGGGGGTTTTTCTCCGGGTTCTCCGGTTTTCTCCCCGGTCCAAAAACATGCACATGATAGGTTGATTGGCACCTTGGAAAAATTGTCCCTAGTGTATGAATGTGTGTGAATGTGTTGTGTGTCCTGCGATGGGTTGGCATTCCATCCAGGGTGTATCCTGCCTTAATGCCCATAGACGCCTGAGATAGACACAGGCTCCCCGTGACCCGATGGAAGATCGGATATAGCGGTAGAAGATGAATGAATGAATTAAAAAAGGAAAGTAAAGGTTTTATCCTTGGGGACGTTAATCTCCTGCAATCGTGTCAATATTTACACTACACTCAGACTTTTTCTCACCTCCATGGTTTAAATCTCATGCCGTCGCGGTTGCCAGGTGTCTCTTCCTTAAATCAGTGAGGTGGTGGGATAGAAAATGCGTAGCGAAGATTATTATTTTTTTTTTAATTGTTGACTAATAAAAAGTGTAGTCTGGTAGCGGTTACGCTGCTCGGGGGCGAATGACGGCGCTCGAGACTTTACATCCGTAACGCTAAGATGTTTAATGTTTTTGGGGCGGCGGATTTGACGTTCCTATTTTACGCCTAACGGCGTTCGTTTTGCTAAATCGCTTGAGCTAGCCTGATAGATTTACTAGCGCAGAATTACAGCGACGAGTGCAGTGTCTCTGAGATTGATAGTCTGACACACACACACACACACACACACACACACACTCGGGTCCGAGCGTGATTTGTGCGCTGCTGCGGTAGACAGTCTTCACACTCGGAAAGATTTGTTAAGTGAGAGAACGACATGGGTTTAAAAAAAAAAAAAAAGAAAACATCTGCGGAGGAGATTTACCCGCCATCACTTATCCCTCTTGTTTATTTAAGCAAGATTAGCTTGAAAAAGAAAAAGAAAAAAGAGGTTTTTCACGAACTGCTGTGACACAAAGCGAGGAGAATAACCAGAGCGACGCTTTTATAACAGGGGGCGAAAAATCTGACATTCCACGCAGCAAATAAGCGGCAAAACGGCTACCAAAGCTAACAAGGAGGGATTTGCTAATAAATAACAACAACAACAACAAATACCACACATATATATATATATATATATATATATATATATATATATATATATAATATATAATATATATATATATATATATAATATATAGTAATAAAATTGTATGATTATTTGATATCTCGGTATGCTTGCATTTGCTATTGAATAAGGAGGGGGGGGGGGTCATCACCCCCTCCTGTGTCTATTTATTTATTTATTTATTTTTAAAAGCGAAATAAATCAATAAAATAAACGAATAACCCCTTCCCCGGGCGTCATATTTTCCATCGTCGCAATTATTATCGCTAATGTCCGATATATCGTCCCAGCCCTAGCATGCGAGAGAGCTATATTAAAGGGATAGACGGAGGTGATATTATTAGTGATAGTATAACTCCACAAAGCCCCGACGTGTTGATTGGACGATTCCTGGGACGCTGGAAGGCCGTGATGAAAAGCAGAAAAGCAGGTGAAAACCTTCCTTTCTCGACGTTTTCATCTATAGTCCAGCGTTTGCTGCTGTAATGACCTCCACCCCTGTGTGTCCACTAGTCCTTGTGGAGCTTCAGACATGTGGAGGTACTGATGTATGTGATCACGCCGTGCAGTCGGCGTTCACCATCATCCCCAAGGTGTTCAGTCGGGTCGAGGTTAAACCTCTATAGCCTGTGTAAACCATATCGTCATGGACGATGATGTCAGACGGATCAAATGTCGTAGATTGTGTGGAAAAGAAAAGCTCTTTGTGTGTGTGTGTGTGTGTGTGTGTGTGTGTGTGTGTGTGTGTGTGTGTGTAAGGCATGAGCCGCGGCGCGTGCACTTCTCCTCATTTATCTCCGTCTGATCTGTTTGTTGTTATGCCTCTGAACACACACGGTGAAGATGAGGTGTGTATGAGGGCGCTGTGGTGTGTGTGTGTGTGTGTGTGTGTGTGTGTGTGTGTGTGTGTGTGCGCACGGTTACCTCCGATTTGTAGGTCGTGAACTGTGCGAAATTACAAAGTGAAGTGCCGATAAGAGCGACGTGCGAGTTTGTCTGTATGTACAGCCAGATGTTCTGTTCTAGTCATTCACCTAGAAACGCACCTTCGTTCGGAGGTAGCGGAGGAGGGTGGAGGAGTGACAGGGGTGGATTAGAAGTGTGTGTGTGTGTGTGTGTGTGTGTGTGTGTGTGTGTGTGTGTGTGTGTGTGTGTGTGGGAAAACAAAACACCCAAGCTGATTTACAAACAGTGACATCGTTTCAGCTACAGAATATGCTAATGGAGGCGGAGTCAGGGGGGAATGACTCCGCCCAGGGTACGCATTCATTCATTCATCTATTAGCGCTTTATCCGATCTTCCCTCGGGTCACGGGGAGTCTGTGTCTATCTCAGGCGTCTATGGGTATTAAGGCAGAATACACCCTGGATGGAATGCCAACCCATCACACACACACACACACACACATTCATACACTAGGGACAATTTTCCAAGGTGCCAATCAACCTACCGTGCATGTTTTTGGACCGGGGGAGGAAACCAGGAGAACCCGGAGAAAAAAAAACCCCCTGAGACACGGGGAGAACATGCACAAACTCCACACACACATGGCCGAGACGGGAATCGAACCCGGACCCTGGCGGTGTGAGGCGAACGTGCTAATCACTAAACCACCGTGCCCCCTGTGTACGTATTAAATCAGAATTTTAAATCATGATTATGGATTTGTCAAAGCAGCAAATTAACTGATTAACAATTTAAAAAAAAAACAAGTTCAGTGTTGACCTATAGGGGGCAGTGTGTACACACTATTTCTAATGTATTTCATTGTTTCGTTCATAAAGGCTTACTTTGTTTCAGTCAAACCTTCTGTGTTTTCCTTCCATTTCCAACCCGTCACGCCGCCACGGTCCTGTTTTGTCCATTAACGTTGTCTCGCCTTTTTTATTTTATTAGCCAACTAATGCAGAGTGACTAGATTTTCTGCCCCCCCCCCCATTACCACCAGAGTAACTCCGTCAGGGACTCCGGCAGTACCCATAATGCCCGCAACGGACCCCGTTTTCACATTCACCTGTCCACACACACGGGTCCGACGTGTGAACGGCGGCCTCATGTGTTTCCGATTAGCCTGTAATCGGATCATCGCGCCCGAGCGTGGCGGCTCTGTAACGAATACTCCCGCCTCGCTCGAACAGGCGCTTAGTGACTTCCCAGCGTCCCTTTCACCTGGGAGCTAGACCAGCGGCGTCTCCATTAAGGCCACGTGCGTTTGGGAATTAAGCCTACAGGTTTTCCTGTTCATTTGTATTGGACTTTATTCACAGCGACGGGAACGACGAGGAGCCGATGGGCGTCATGTTTCTTCAAAATGATGCTGTAGATATGCTTTTTTTCTCCCCTCTGTAGAAGTGATATGCACCCCTATTGCTAAACACACACACACACACACACACACACACACACACACAGCAAGTTCATCTCCTCCAGGCTTATCTGTGTGCTGTCATGTCTCGCGTTATCTCTCCACTGTAATAAAGCTCCTTTCATACACACTGCATAGGAATTCCTCACACTCACACTGCGTTTTTCACCAACATCACGTCCAACATCGCCTCCCTCAATCTTTCGGTTAAAACCTCGCTTATAACGGGTTTTGGGTTGTTGTTGTTGTTGTTGTTGTTGTTGTTGTTGTTGTTGACGGCTTGAGGCTTTATTGGAAATGTAATATTTTTTCAGGAAATGATTCGAGTACAATAAACAAAAACATGATAAACAATAACAGAGAGTCTATTCATTGTAATAATGAATATATCAATAATAAAATGGATGCAATATAATACATTAAACAAATAAACAACATCATTTATAATGTAATATTATAAATATGTAAAAAAATATTTAATTACTTCTTAATTACAATCGGAATTTATTTATTTATTTATTTGTTTATTTATTTGTCTGCAGATCTCCACCCTCAGCCCCGGCGCTTTCCAGTGTTTCAGTCCCTCGTTTAATGTTTGAATACAATTAAACCCCTCATGACTAAATAGCTGTGATGACGGAAGGCCACTGAGATCGTTCAGGATAATCCCTGGTGGGTTTTCTTCTCTTTTCTCTCTCCTCTCTCTCTCTCTCTCTCTCTCTCTCTCTTTTTTTTTTTAATGCTTTTCCTGCAGGCGTCGGCGCCTGAATCCGTCCTGGATGAACGGAGCCCTTCAATCCGAGACACCGAGGAATACCACCATGTCAACAGATCGGAATCAGAAATCGGAGCCGGGTTCTCCACAGACGCTCCGGGGCACCGAGTTACATTCTCACTGCCAAGGTTTTCCATGTTTTGAATCCCCCCCCCCTTAGATAAGCTTTTTTTTTTGTTTTGGTCTTGGGGGTCCCAATACTTTTGACCAGAAAGCGTGATTTGACAGGACGTGATTACGTGTAACCCCCCCCCTCCCCTCCCATAAAGGTGAATGCATTATATATAAATAAAATTTCGATAATGCATCCTTAAACATGATACATATACGTATCTTTACAGATGCTCCAGCTGTGTCCACTACGATACCCGTCGCAGCCCTTAAACCCCTCCCCCCCCTTCCCGGGGTCCCATGTCTGATTTATACGTTTAATAAAATAGGAATAAATACATAAATATGCAGTGCTCCGGACAGCGCTTTGCTTTTTCTTGTCAGTGGCAGTTCACTCCCGAGCGCAAATCCCAAATCCATAAAGCGCTTCCTGAAACCCAACAGGAAATCATCTGGAGGTTGATCTTGTGCACCTTTTTTTCTCTCTCTCTCTCTCTCTTTCCTCCCTTTTATCAGATCATAATTTAGGTCTAAATATCAGTGCATTTACAGTACAGGGGGGCCTTGTCCAGGGACACACCGGGGGGGGGGATGTTTAACGGACAAGTGTGGGACTCTAAGTCTTTTCTTCTCAGCCCAGCGCCGGTTCAAACAACTAGATCCGCGAATAGTAATCCCTTAAGGGGGGGGGGGTGGACGGGGGGACGCGCCGCCTGACTGCGAGGCAGGAGGACGTGCAGGAACGCCACTTTTCACACACACAGAGAAGAAGAAAACGCAGTGTAACATGAACGACGCGGCGGGTGTTTTGTTTGGCAGCCCACACCAAGACTTGTCAGAACCTCCAGGACAGGGCCTCCTGAGTGGACGGGAGAAAGACACCAGTCTGCCGCAGGGCGCTTATGGGCTTTCTTTATTAGTATTACACTCTTTTTTACCTGTTTTTCTTTGTCTTATAGTTTCCTCCTCAGTGTTGCCAGGAAAATGCGGAAAAAAAAACCCACTTGGGCGGTTCATTTGCATATTCATATTTGCATTGTCCCCCACATTTGCATATCAATGAGGAAAGGGTTTTGATTAAAATGGGCAAACAATGGTGAGCAGTGATTGGTTGTTAGGAGCAGCATTTGGCGGTTGGATTTGTGTAGATTTGTGTTGACTCGGAAAGTTAACGTTTGTTAACTTTATATCGGTCCTATAGAGGGCGCTGTGTGCACATTATGTGCGTGCCGAATATTCCTCTCGGATGCACGCCGACTTTCAGGCTGATGAAACTCGACGTACTTTATAAATAATTCAAAATGTTTTTTTATATTTATTTTATTTTCGTTTCGGCAGACTGCAAACGTTGCGTGTTTATTAATAAATAAGCCCCGTTGTAAATGTTTATTGTTGTTTTTGTTTTGTTTGTTGTATTGATTTGGTATTGGTATCGTGACATTTGATATTGAGGTCGACTCTTTGGTGTCCTGGGCACTTTAATGATGTGTGATATTAGTGGTGATCTGTGATTGGTCCATTCATTCCTTCATTCATTCATCTTCTAGCGCTATATATGATCTTCCCTCGGGTCACGGGGAGTCTGTGTCTATTTCAGGTGTCTATGGGTATTAAGGCAGGATACACCCTGGATGGAATACCAACCCATCACACACACACACACACACACACACACACACACACACACACACACACACACACACACACACACACACACACACACATTCATTCACTAGGGACAATTTTTCCAAGGTGCCAATCAACCTACCGTGCATGTTTTTGGACCAGGGGAGGAAACCGGAGAACCCGGAGAAAAACCCCCTGAGGCACGGGGAGAACATGCACAAACTCCACACACACATGGCTGAGACGGGAATCGAACCCGGACCCTGGCGGTGTGAGGCGAACGTGCTAACCACTAAACCACCGTGCCCTGATTGGTCAATTGGAACAATATTATTAAGTGGTGATCTGATACAACAAGAAATACAGAATAAACAGTGGTGTGTGTGTGTGTGTGTGTGTGTGTGTGTGTGTGTGTGTGTGTGTGTGTGTGTGTGTGTGTGTACGCCCGGCACATCATTACTATACTGATCACTAATTAGTTGTTGAGAAGATCGTTAACCAATGATTCTTAAGAATAATATTGATCACTGATTGGTTGTTGGGAGGAACAGTCTTGACTTGTGATTGGTCCAGTGAAGGGAATTCGTTTATCATTACAACAGCTCTTGAGTTCCTTCCTGATTTCTTTTATGTTTTAAAACTTAACCTTGTGCCCCCCCTCTATGGTTTGCTTATTAAGGATAAATGTATAGATGTAATATTTACATAATATCTATCTGCTTTGTCACGCTGTCTACTGTAAAAAATAATAATAATAATTTGACTGACATATCGGCCCCGGTGGTTTAGTGGTTAGCACGTTCGCCTCACACCGCCAGGGTCCGGGTTCGATTCCCGTCTTGGCCATGTGTGTGTGGAGTTTGCATGTTCCCCCCGTGCCTCAGGGGTTTTTTTTTCCTTTTTCTCCGGGTTCTCCGGTTTCCTCCCGGTCCAAAAACATGCACGGTAGGTTGATTGGCACCTTGGAAAATTGTCCCTAGTGTATGAATGTGTGAGTGTGTGTGTGTGTGTGTGTGTGTGTGTGTGTGTGTGCTGTGCGATGGGTTGGCATTCCATCCAGGGTGTATCCTGCCTTAATGCCCATAGACCGCCTGAGATAGACACAGACTCCCCGTGACCCGAGGGAAGATCGGATAATAGCGGTAGAAGATGAATGAATGAATGAATGAATGAATGATGACATAACAATACAGCAGTCACTTTGACACTGCTCCCAGTGCCGTTGTTTGTTTGTTTATTTTGAGTGAGAGATTTGTTTTGGCTCGTGGTCTGTGAACACTAATTTGGAAGAAACCCCATTTTCCAATTATAGCGCAATGCATGCATATTTTGGTCTCTCTTCTGCTCCCTCATAATGTTTTCCTCCAAAGAGAGAGTGTGTGTGTGTGTGTGTGTGTGTGTGTGTGTTTCCCAGAGAATCTTCTTGTCCTACACTCCATACACTACATGTATTCACTACTCGGTGAAGAAATGCCTATTGTAACGAAAAACGCTTAATGTACATTTTCACTAGAGGTAAACAAAAAAAGATTGGCCCCTCCCCCCTCTACATCAAAACCACCAGGTTACCATTGGAACAAATGGGCTTTGTGTCGTGTTTATCACACGTCAAAATCTCCAGATGGAAACTTGGATTGGGAGGGAAAAAAGAAAATCTGTCGTTACCTATACGGACGTGATCTGGAGTTATGTGGAGGCATTTTTGTGGGTTTTTTTTTTCAATTTATTAACGAGAGTTCCAGGTTATATCTAATAGAGTCCTGTCATGAGGTCCTGTTATGTCCATGGCGATCTATATACCACACTTATAATATATATATATATATATATATATATTATATTCGCCTCACACCGCCAGGGTCCGGAGTTTCGATTCCCGTCTCGGCCATGTGTGTGTGGAGTTTGTGCATGTTTCTCCCCGTGCCTCAGGGGGTTTTTCTCCGGGTTCTCCGGTTTCCGTTTCCTTCCCCGGTCCAAAAACATGCACGGTAGGTTGATTGGCACCTTGGAAAATTGTCCCTAGTGTATGAATGTGTGTGTGTGTGTGTCCTGCGATGGGTTGGCATTCCATCCAGGGTGTATCCTGCCTTAATACCCATAGACGCCTGAGATAGACACAGACTCCCCGTGACCACGAGAGAAGATCGGATAAAGCGCTAGAGATGAATGAATGAATGAATGAGGATAGACCAGCCATCCAGCGTGTACTAGCATGCGTACATTCTCCAGAGCACTAGAAACAGCACGGATCGTCCCCACAGTGGACGCAATCTCGTACGCCACATATACGTGTTTGTAGTGCAGCAATAATGCATCGTTCTAACCCTCAGGCCTTCGCCCAGGAACGAGGGATTGAAAGATAGCATCGGCTGCTCGACGCGGCGAAACGGCTCCCTTATATAAACATTCGCAAACTGAGGCAGGAGAAAACACGGGCCTCGGGGTCCAGAGGAGCCCGGGATGTTCGCCTTCGAGGGAGTAGGGATGGAGGCGTCAAGGGCAGTCAGCGCTACAGTCTCAGATTAATAGCTATCCCAAATTCCGACCCCCGTCCCCGTCCCCCCTCACACCCCCGGTGTACATTTTCAGGACAATTTCTCATGCATCTGTCTGGAAGTTTATCTTTGCGTTGATACTCGCAGCTGCGGCGGATAAAAACGCCGTCCGTGGGTTACGGCGCTCTGGCGCTCCGAGGACTCGTGTGGACAGCTCAGATCAGCTCCTGGAGCCTTGCGGGATCTGTAAAGCAGGACAACATGGCTACACCGGTAGCGCTTTATTATCACAATCAGCGAAGTCTAGACACTTAAAGGACAGAGAAGGATGATCCATTTTGGTGACCACTAATGGGAACAGATGAAAAAATTACGCCGAATACATTAATACCTTTCGGCGTTATTCCCCTTTCTTTTTTTTTTTTTTTTTTTTTTTTCTTTTTTTTTTTGCTAAGTGCAAAAAATGTATTCCAGGAAGGTTCTGTGAAGCTTGGGTGGCTTTAATCGAATCCTGTGCCCTCGATGTTCATCCATCCCCGTAAGCTATTCACGGGTCATCAGGCGAACGCAATATCCCCCTTTCAGCAGGGACGGCAGTCTGACCGGGTCGAGCTGCATTGTGGGTATGAGGTTTTAGTGGATGATCCGGGCCGTTTCCCATGTGACATTCATTCTGTACCTTGCAGCATCACAAGCTCAGCAGGAAGCATTTCATATAGTAACGCAATTTCATTTATTGCCTACCAGTTGCTGCAATCGTCTGTAGTTAAAGTGCAACAAAAAAAAAAAAATTAATATATTTTTGTCCATGAATATTTTTTAACAGCTGGCCTCTGGACGCTTTTCAAGATCGCAGGTTCAAATCCCACTACCACCAGCAAGCTGCCACAACTGGGCCCTCGAGCAAGGCCCTTAACCCTCAGCTGCTCAGTTGTAAGTCCCTCTGAATAAATATATTCAGTTTTATACTCAATTTATTTGGCTATCAATGTATTATTATTACTTTCATTTGATTTTCTATCCAATTAGATTTCAGCATCACGTTGCTGCTGCTTTAACCCATAAGCTTGCTTTCTCCGAGGCCCCTGAGCTGGCATCCAATCAATGAAAATATTTTTTTTTTCCTTTGATGTGGTAAACAGCAATTATATATATATTATATATATATATATATATATATATATATATATATATATATATATATATATATATATATATATATATATATATATATATACAGACGTGGACAAAATTGTTGGTACCCTTTGGTCAATGAAAGAAAAAGTCACAATGGTCACAGAAATAACTTTAATCTGACAAAAGTAATAATAAATAAAAATTCTATAAATGTTAACCAATGAAAGTCAGACATTGTTTTTCAACCATGCTTCAACAGAATTATGTAAAAAAATAAACTCATGAAACAGGCATGGACAAAAATGATGGTACCCCTAACTTAATATTTTGTTGCGCAACCTTTTGAGGCAATCACTGCAATCAAACGCTTCCTGTAACTGTCAATGAGACATCTGCACCTCTCAGCAGGTATTTTGGCCCACTCCTCATGAGCAAACTGCTCCAGTTGTGTCCGGTTTGAAGGGTGCCTTTTCCAGACTGCATGTTTCAGCTCCTTCCAAAGATGCTCAATAGGATTGAGGTCAGGGCTCATAGACGGCCACTTTAGAATAGTCCAATTTTTTCCTCTTAGCCATTCTTGGGTGTTTTTAGCTGTGTGTTTTGGGTCATTGTCCTGTTGCAAGACCCATGACCTGCGACTGAGACCAAGCTTTCTGACACTGGCTAGTACATTTCTCTCTAGAATTCCTTGATAGTCTTGAGATTTCATTGTACCCTGCACAGATTCAAGACACCCTGTGCCAGACGCAGCAAAGCAGCCCCAGAACATAACAGAGCCTCCTCCATGTTTCACAGTAGGGACAGTGTTCTTTTCTTGATATGCTTCATTTTTTTTTTTTTTCGTTTTTTTTTTTTTTCGTCTGTGAACATACAGCTGATGTGCCTTGGCAAAAACTTCGATTTTTGTCTCATCTGTCCACAGGACATTCTCCCAGAAGCTTTGTGGCTTGTCAACATGTAGTTTGGCATATTCCAGTCTTGCTTTTTTTTTTATGATTCGTTTTCAACAATGGTGTCCTCCTTGGTCGTCTCCCATGTAGTCCACTTTGGCTCAAACAACGACGGATGGTGCGATCTGACACTGATGTTCCTTGAGCATGAAGTTCACCTTGAATCTCTTTAGAAGTCTTTCTAGGCTCTTTTGTTACCATTCGGATTATCCGTCTCTTAGATTTGTCATCAATTTTCCTTTTCCTCCTGCGGCCACGTCCAGGGAGGTTGGCTACAGTCCCATGGATCTTAAACTTCTGAATAATATGTGCAACTGTACTCACAGGAACATCTAGTTGCTTGGAGATGGTCTTATAGCCTTTACCTTTAACATGCTTGTCTATAATTTTCTTTCTGATCTCTTGAGACAGCTCTTTCCTTTGCTTCCTCTGGTCCATGTCGAGTGTGGTACACACCATATCACCAAACAACACAGTGATTACCTGGAGCCATATATATAGGCCCAAATGGCTGATTACAAGGTTGTAGACACCTGTGATGCTAATTAGTGGACACACCTTCAATTAACATGTCCCTTTGGTCACATTATTTTCTGTGTTTTCTAGGGGTACCATCATTTTTGTCCATGCCTGTTTCATGAGTTTTATTTTTTTACATAATTCTGTTGAAGCATGGTTGAAAAACAATGTCTGACTTTCATTGGTTAACATTTATAGAATTTTTATTTATTATTACTTTTGTCAGATTAAAGTTATTTCTGTGACCATTGTGACTTTTTCTTTCATTGACCAAAGGGTACCAACAATTTTGTCCACGTCTGTATATATATATATATATATATATATATATAGATATATATATATATATATATATATATATATATATATATATATATATATATAATATATACTATATATATACTATACTGTACATATACTGTACTATATATATATATATATATATATATATATATATATATATATATATAATATATATATATATACACACACATATACTGTACATATACATATATATATAATATACACACACATACTGTAAATATACTGTACACACATATACTGTACAGAGCACCACAACACACACACACACACACACACACACACACACACCACACACACACACACACACACACATATATATATATATATATATATATATATATATATATATATATATATATATATATATATATATATATATACACACACACACACACACATATTTTGCTGCTTGCCATTCGTTTTCTAAAACGTGAGAATAAAGTCGCTGTTGCGTATCGCACGGGGGTCACTTTGGGTCATGAAGCGCTGACTGCTTCACCCAGGATTTTACAACTTGTGCTCCATGTGTGTGCAGTCCAGTCCAGTCACCCCCCCCCCACACACACACAAAGAACAGGGGGTGATGACGGATCCCCAAATCGTGCGTGTAGCCCGCGTTTCAGAACAGGACACGTGATAGGTGCACACAAAAAGTGCGGATAAACCCCCCCCCCCTTTTTTAAATGCTTTTTCAGAGCTGAAGTAGAATCGGTAGACGTCACAGAAAAATGCTATTAATAATTTTTCTACGAACATTTTGCAGAATTTACGGAATACAAAGAATTCTTTTTCGCTTTTGCAAAAGGACGCATTTGCAATATACAATATATATATATATCGACACCATGGATGTATGATTGTGAGTCTTTACGAAATCCAGCTCCACCCAGTGGTTTTCGCCCACATGCCTCAAATTCCCTGGCGTCTACAGGTATTTAAGTCTGTGATTAGACCAAGCGTTACAACGAATGATTACGCCAATCATTTCCTGTTGTAATAATCTAATCTGCCCCATGTGTGACCCTCGGGGTGGAAATCTGCCCCAGTTACATCCTCATGCACTCTCGTGCGCCATCTCATCGAATGGATCGCCGGTCCTTGTTAATACGTTCGAAACGGGATGGTTGTTTTTAACGTCCATTAATCCTTTCATTCAATTTTCAACGTAGAAGGTTATATAGCAAGGGGGCACGGTGGTTTAGTGGTTAGCACGTCTGCCTCACACCACCAGGGTCAGGGTTCGATTCCCGTCTCAGGCATGTGTGTGTGGAGTTTGTGCATGTTCTCCCCGTTTCTAAGGGGATTTTTCTCCGGGTTTCTCCGGTTTCCTTCTCCCTCCCGGTTTCCGGTTCCTCCCCCCGGTCCAAAAAACATGCACGGTCGGTTGATTGGCACCTTGGAAAATTGTCCCTAGTGTATGAATGAATGTGTGTATGTGTGTGTGTGTGTGTGTGTATCTGTGTGTGTGTGTGTGATGGGTTGGCATTCCATCCAGGGTGTATCCTGCCTTAATGCCCATAGACGCCTGAGATAGACACAGACTCCCCGTGACCCAAGGGAAGATCGGATAAAAGTGGTAGAAGATGAATGAATGAATGAATGTTATATAGCACGCACTTTTTTCCGTATTTTCTACCTTTTTATTCGTTTGTATTGTTACACAACGTCTTAAATCAAGCTCATGTGAACGCGCTGCCATCTAGCTGTTGAACCCGAGCGGGAGTGAAGGTCCGAGGTCCGGAATGTTCCACGAGGGTGCAGTAAAAAGCGAGTGATTTAGGGTGAAGCGGTCTCCCGGAGTGACCACCGGGTGTGTTTTGATTGGCGCCTGGCGGTGAAGGCGCTGACCTTTAGTGCCATCGTAGCGGCTGGACATGGGAAAGAGAGGGAAAAAAAAAAGGTTGCAAGAAAGAGGGAGTGTTATGACGGAGGGTAGAACCTGAGAACGTCATGAGATCTCTCTTAGTGCTACGTTCTGCTGGGAATATCTTTCTTTTTTTTCCCCCCTTCAATTTTCCATCAGAGCTGCCCAGCACTGTACATATCCCAATCCACTCCCTTTTTTTTTTTGGACCCCACAAGCCGGAGGGAGGGCTGCAAATAGGTTTACGAGGGGTGGCATCACCATGGTAACGCATGGTTGTGGAGAAAACACACGGTGCCGCGATGAGTTCCGATCTGAGAACGACGAGCTCCACGATTTACCTCAACGCCACGGAAACAGAAAGCAGGAACGGTGAGGACGTGACTTTGTTACAGTCCCGGGCGTCTAGACGCAGTGTTGTGTCGGTAGTGTTTGGGGGTTTGTTTTGTGTTGTGATGAAATGTTCCTGTGGTAGCGTTCGACATCTTCCTCCTCGCTGCGTGCGTGTGCGTCCTGAGTGTGACGGCCGCGGCGTGCTGCGCGTCCTGCGTCAAACGCCGGAGGTAAATAATAATAATAATAATAATAATAATAATTTGGACCACACGGTTAACACCAGTCTCTGATCGTTGGCAGGAGGGAGAAGGCGGCGTGCGAGTATGAAAGCGCTGTGGCCTGCGACCTGAAGGAGGACCTGCAGGTAAATCTCAAGGGCGTACAGAGGTCACAATGCTTTCAATCCCCAGTCCGGCAAGGATCCCTGGCGAAGGACTCCATTTACTACATCTATACCAATCCGCTTCCTGTCATGGACGATGATGATGCGCTTACACACACCACAGGCATCATCCTTTACCCTCTCACACATTTCAGTTTGTAGAGCTTCTTGCACCGTTCCAACACACACACACACACACGCACACACACAATTGGTTTAGAGTTGGAGAGTTGGACTGTACCAAACTAAAAAAAGGAGTGGCAACAATTAAACCGACTTGCAGGTGAAAGATTTTCAACAACAACAAGATGTAGTCAGAGGCGTTCTTCGATCTTGGTTTTATTGTACTGAAAAACAAGTGCTCAGTGTGTGTGTGTGTGTGTGTGTGTGTGTGTGTGTGTGTGTGTGTGTGTGTGTGTGTGTGTGGCATGATGTATGTTCAGAGCACAACGTCACCGGATTAAATAAAAATCAGCACGGCGTTGAATTTATGCGATTGGCTGAGTCTCCCTGATCAGCCAATCCAGGCCCTCCTTCCTGCCCTGCCTCTCGAGCTCGGCACCAACCGTCTCGCGGCACTGCCGGTGGTAGGTGTTCAGCCAATCGCGCTGCGGAAGTAAATACACATCGGTGATATGTGGGGAAAATATATGTATACACGCGACCCCCCCGACCCACCCTTCATTATCTAAAAGAATAAATCGTCTTCAAGAACCCACCAATCAGCTCTCTCCTAAATGCCACATGGCACATTCATTCATCTTCTACCGCTATAAATCCCATCTTCCCTCGGGTCACGGGGAGTCTATGGGCATTAAGGCAGGATACACCCTGGATGGAATGCCAACCCATCACAGGACACACACACACACACACACATTCATACACTAGGGACAATTTTCCAAGGTGCCAATCAACCTACCGTGCATGTTTTTGGACCAGAAAAACCCCCTGAGACACGGGGAGAACATGCACAAACTCCACACACACATGGCCGAGATGGGAATCGAACCCGGACCCT
>JACRUU010000012.1:5814498-5836998 GCA_030449085.1 Kryptopterus vitreolus
AATTCTCATGTGACCACACACCATAACTGCGATGGCGAGTGCTTACGTGCGCCATCTTCATGCCCTGGATCTCAGTGGGGTTCTTCACGGCTTTGGCCAGACACAGAGGCGTGTACGGGATTGGAGACCTGTGGATCTGCGGGAAGAAAAACGCCCCTCACGATAATGCAAAAGTATTGGGACACCTGTTGCCCTTAATGTGGCTCCTTTCCAGAGGTGCGTGTGTGTGTGTGTGTGTGTGAGAGAGAGAGAGTCAGACGGACCTTCGGGATGGCCTGGGTGAGCGCACAGCTAGCCTTGTCGCTGATCCACACCTTGTCTTTCGGGCCGAGAGCCGAGCACGCGGCCTGCAGCTCCGAGTACACGCTCTCGTACGCCAAGCACTGCACGCGCATTTCGGCCTTCGTGCCCGTGTCTAGCTCCAGGTGCCGCCTCACCGCCGGATCCTCCGCACGCTTCCCGTCCATGAACAACCTTCGGCCGAAATCAGAACCATTGAAAATGATTGCAAAAACCACGGTTTGAGCGGCAGGCTGGGTTTGCTTACCGTATGCTGTTGCCCCCGACGATGGCGTACGCAAAGAATATCGGGTTGTACTCGATGTCGGAGCCGCGCAGGTTAAAAAGCCCTGCAAATAAACTTGGCGTATAATATACAATCGAATAAAGGGGAGAAGACGGAATTCACAGCACGCCTTCGGGTCACGATCCAATCACGCTTCGGGGGTCAAACACACTTCAAACGATCCCGGAATTAATTTGGCAGATTTGAAAATGACCATCGAACCACCACTCGATAAACAAGATGAGGGGCGGCTGAGAGCTGGGTCGTGATCGTGCTACTTCACACACACACACACACACACACACACAGATGTACGCGTACTGATACACACATGCGATCTCGTCCAAGGCCGTCACCACGAACCAGGAGATTTTCCTCTCGGCCATCTTCGCCCTCAGCTGCACGATCTTGTCCTGCCAGGTCAAACCTGAACCCCCCCCCCCACACACACACACACACAAGTTGTGAATAATGACTCCTTTATCATTATATGAGCTTTATTGTGTGTGTGTGTGTGTGTGTGTGTGTTTGATTTGTGTAGGACCGGTATATCGGAGCCCCAGGACGCTGAGCGGAGTGCAGGGTCGAGCGGGTCGCTCCTCCCAAATCGCATCAATCAGGTTCTTTGGAACGGCGACCAAACGGTGTCCAGCGCTGCTCAGCGCCTTCGCCATGCTTTTCCACTGATCTGGAACACACACACAACGGCGTTAAGGTTGCGCTCCGGCGGGTTCCCGTTTACGTACCGAGAGTGAACGAACCGGCGGCGATGATCCAGGGGTCGACTCCCACTTTGGAGTTTTCCGGCAGCACGCTGATGAGCCAGTCCTCCTGGGTCGGCGTCTCTTTCAGACCTGGAGGAGGAGGAGGAGGAGGAGGAGGAGGAGGACACGGGGCCGTCAGAGCTTTCTCTCAGAAACGATGTAACCGGTAACCATAGTGATATTTGAATCTTACCCATCTTCATTAGTGTCCAGTTGTTGTCCATCTGCTGGCTGGCCTGCAGGAAGTAGCGTCCGTCCGTCCACATGGCGGCGTGCTGCTCGGTTACAATAGCAGTGCCTGAAGCGCACACACACACACACACACACACACCACATGATATACGGTCGGAGAAATAAACAGTAACCACACGGGATACGCACACAAAAACACACACGTACCTGCCGAGCCGTTAAATCCGCAGATAAACTCGCGTCTGCAGTCACATGGCGCGATGTATTCACTCTGTAAAGAACAAATCACGGGTTACATAGTCGCGTGCATTGTGGGAGATGTAGTTCGTTCTCCATGCACGCTTATATTAAGACACCTTTAAGTACACCTTATAAGATCTTGCGGGGGCCACACGACATGACTTGGCGGGCCTTGAGCGTGACCCGTGTGACACAGATGACAGTGCAACGTAATATGCACATTCCACATTAATTCCACGCTTGCTGCTGCTAGATTATGTGGAGAGTTTGTGTTATATAGGGGTTATGACTGTCACTGGGACGTGTCGTAAGGCCTTAATTAGCCTTAATCTCAAGAGTCAAGGGGAAAGGTTATACACATGTGAGCGCACACACACACACACAGATAACCGAAAAAAGGCAATTTCCCAATCCCACAACCTGACACACCTACCTCTCTCTCTCTCTCTCTCTCTCTCTCTCTCTCTCGTTAAATAAATAAATAAATACTAAAGAGGAGGCAGTTAAATGGGAAGTTTCACTCTCCTCAGATCATTCCTATTAAAGTGCTGTGTATGCAAATGAGATGTACAGAGGTTTAAATAGGGGGCGTTCTATATGCGTATGATTTGCACCGTGGGATGGAGAAGGATTCTGAAGTGACGCCATTAGACTCCACACATTACACAGCAAAGAAGTATATATATATATATATATATATATATATATATATTATATATATATATATAATATGTAATTTTGTTTGTGTGTGTGTGTGTGTATCGTTATAATATCGTCCTCACCTGGTGCGCGTCGCCTGAAGGGACGATGTAGGCATGGATGGGCTCTGCGAAGTATTTCCCATTCTTCATGGCCTGCCTGAGGTTCCTCAGCAGCTCCACCGTGATCTTCGGGGACATGCTGGCGTCTGCAATACACAAACCACACGTCGCTCCCTAAAATCCAATCTGGTCACTTTTATGTCATCCAACGACGGGTTTAAAGACCCGGAGAACCCTTTTTTTTTCTATGCGTAGCTTGAATATATACAATTACCCGCGCTCATGAGTTCAGGCTCACTAAGGTGTTAGGACCTCTTTGGTCTTTGGTCTGGAAGGCTCATAAAACTCTTTAGTCAAACATTGATTTACTGTAATAGTGTACGTACAAAGTATACGACGTTTGCCTGATAGGAGAAAAATGCTTTGTACTGCTGTTTTGTATTTTTTTTTCCACCTCCCTTTCTCCTCCCCCACCCCATCCCTTTCCCTTTCTCTCCACCACCCCACCTCCCTTTCTCTCCCCCACTCCACATCCCTTTCTCTCCACCACCCCACCTCCCTTTCTCCCCCCACCCAATCCCTTTGCCCCCCACCCACCTCCCTTCTCCCGCTCCCCCCACACCCACCTCCCTTTCTCTCCCCACCACCCCCTTACCTCCCTTTCTCTCCCCCCGCCCCCCCCCTTTCCCCCCACCAACCCCCCCCCCCCGAAACCCACCTCCCGTCTCTCCGCCCCCCCCCTTAACTGCCCTTTCTGCCTCCACCCCCACCTCCCTTTCACCCCCAACACCCAACCCCGGTTAGAGAAAAACCTCCCTTCTCTCCCCCTACCCCACCTTAACTCCTTTTCTCTCCGCCACACCCCAAACCGAAAAAAAAAAAAAAAAAACCCACCTTAACTCCCCTCCCCCCCCCCCACCTTAACTCCCTTTCTCCCCCCCCCCACCGCCCTTTCCCCCCAACCCACCCCGAAAGCTCTCCCCACCCCACTCCCTTTCCCCCACACCTTCCACCTGCGCCCCACCCCACCGCCCTTTCCTCCCCCACCCACCCACCTTTCCCCCTTTCCCCCCACCATCACACCCACCTCCCGGGCCACCCACCCCCCAGCCCTTTCTCTCCCCCCCACCCCACCTTTAACCCCCCGGGGGGTCCCGGCGCCCCTCCTCCCCCCACCCCCATCCCTTTCCCCCCACCCACCTCCCTTTCCCCCCACACCCACTCCCTTTCGTTAAACTCCCCTCTCCCCCCACCCCACCTTAACTCCCTTTCTCTCCACCACCCCACCTCCCTTTCTCTCCCCCACTCCCATCCCTCCTTCTCTCCCCCACCCCACCTTACACTCCCTTTCTCCACCACCCCCACCTCCCTTTCCCCCCCACACCCACCTCCCTTTCTCCCCCCCCCCACCCCCCCCCCCACCCACTCCCTTTCTCTTCTCCCCCGTCCCCCTACCCCCACCTTAACTCCTTTCATTCTTTCTCTCCCCCCACCCCACCCTTCTCCCCTCCCTCCCCCCCCCACCCCCCTAACTCCCTTTCTCCCCACCCCCCAACCCCCCCCCCTTTATCCCCCCCCCCCCCCTCCTTAACCCTCCCTTTCTCTCCACCACCCACCTCCCTCCCCCACACCCAAAACCCCCCCTTCTCCTTCTCTCCCCCCCCCCCACATCCCCCTTTCCCCCGCCGCACCCCCACCCACCTCCCTTTCATCTCTTCTCCCCCATCCCACCTTTACTCTCTACCACCCCCCAAACAGCCCCCCCACCCACACCACCCCACCGCCTCTCGACACCCCCCCAAACCTCCTTTCTCCTCCACCACCACCCCACCAGCCCTTACCCACCCCCCACACCCACCTCCCGTCTCCCGACCCCACTCCCTTTCTCTCCCCCCACCCCACCTCCCTTTCTTTCTCTCCCCCCCACCCCACCTTACCCCTCCCCTTTCTTTCTCCCCACCCCACCTCCCTTTCTCTCCACCTCTCAGTCCAGTTAACCACGCCCCTGAGGTACCAGTGACCACTCATCCAATCCCGCAACGTACTTGATGCCATTCTGTGCACCTACGAACTGCCTAAAGATCCGTGGCGCTCCTGAGAGCAACTCATGAACTGAGATAAGCAATAACATGTAAACTCCTGTTTTATAACGCACGTATCTCCGTTATAAGCGCTCAGAGGGAACGAAAGCGGATCTGTGAATGAGAGACCGCGCCGTCCAATCACGCTAGCGGAGACGCGACGCCGGTCTCTGATTGGCTGCGTTTGGGCGTGACGCTGCGACAACGAGGAAAAACAAAAACAAGCAGCCTAAACAGTAGAGTAATCCGACCTCCGCTAGATTTATGTTATTATACGTATTTAAATCGTGGAATACGGCGATCCGGGATCTTTCCTTCGGGCTAAAACAAAGGATTTGTTCCGCGGAGGAATTCCAATAACATCCTCCTTCTTCCTTAAGGGCGGAATATATCTTTCATTTAAAAGAAGCCACAACATTACGACTAATATATTTATATATTTATATGTACAAAAAATTTTTAATTCTCTGCGCATTGGCTGTTTATTGCTGTTTTATTGTGATAACATGCACGCGCGACAACAAAACCCTGCGCACGCTCGAACCCGAACCATTTCCGCTTCCCGACGTGTTTTTTCCGCGCATTTCGGTAAAAACGACAGCGGATGTGTGTCATGTTTACCTTGAGAGCGCGTCTCGGTGTTTTTAAATGGTACAAAAACAGCTCAAATTAGTCAAATCCACCTCCGCGCCGTGGGTTCATTTAGGAAACAAGGAGGCCGCCATGTACAGGAGTCGACGTGTGGTCACGTGATCGGAGGGCGCTTCCAGTAGCGTCCCAGAGCACGGGGCTCGCCTTCTTTTATGCAAATGAGCTCCGAAAATAAGAGAGAGAGATGGGGGGGGGGGGGGGGGGGGGGGAATCGGCTCCATGGCAACCACCTGCATCACGTGATGTTTTATTAATTTTACAGTAATGCAAAAATTATATATATATTTTTTTTGATGTGTGTTTATTTATTATTTACTTTTATAACCATATAAAAAATGAATGTTTTTTTTGTGATTTGTAATCTTTAATATTTTCATAAATTACTGTAATATTTAATGACACGTTTTCCCCCCCCTCAGTAACTGTAACGAATTTCTGCTATTAAGATTACGTCATTTTAGAGTTCCGTAATTTAATTATAAAATAAAAGTAACAGTAATTCGTTACAGTTACTGGGGGGGGGCGTGTCATTAAATTATAGTAGTTTATGAAAATATTAAAGATTATAAATCCCTGACGTATCAGTGTACAGAACGGCTGGCCGTGAATAAATGCCGACTCTTTAAGACATTTTTGACGCAGTGTCTCAGCTGAGAAGGCTAATAAACAAGAAATGTACATTTCTAAAGTACAATTTGACATTTGTGACGTGAGTTTTCTTTCAGGAGGCCTCAAAAGGATCAGAAACAGCTTGAGAAACATCCCCTGGTGGTGTATGTAAGTATGTAAACCAGGTATAAGCATTGCGAATGTGGGAATGATGCTTCATAGATCTACTCATAATTTTGCCCCCGTTTTTAATATGTCAAAAACATTCTTTGCAACACGGTTGAAATTCGTCTGCGAAAAAAAAAAGCAACACCGTCGGCGTTTAAATCCAACTTTCCATACTCAACAGACATTTCGTTCATTACAAAGCGAACTGAAGTATATGCACTACGGCCATTTTACACAATATGTAAAAAATCAAATAAAAATTTCACCAACACAGCAAGTCACTTCCAGCTAATATACAGTTAATTGTGATAGTGAAAAATAAAGGGTAAATAATCTTTGTTGTTGTTGTTTTAAATCTAGTATTATTTACAGCGACTGATTCCAAGCGACGTTCAAGACAGTCCAAACGAGTCGAGCAGGATTCGTCTAAAACAGGGGTGTCAAACTCAGTTCCCGGGGGGCCGCAGCCCTGCAGAGTTTAGCTCCAACCATAATTAAAAAAAACACCTGATCCAACTAATCAAGTCATTAAGGCTTATTTGAAAACTACATGGTATGTATGTTGGAGCAGGGTTGGAACAAAACACTGCAGGGCTGCGGCCCTCCAGGAATGGAGTTTGACACCCCTGGTCTAAAAGAATCAGTTGGCTTGCGGGATCTCAGGGCGACATCCAGCGCAGAACCAGCGAGTGCAGGAGGTAAGCAGCGGCCAGAGCCATGTGTGACGAAAGAACACGCGGAACGCCACCTATATATATAAAAAAAAAACACTCATTATTCACACTCGATATTCATAGTGTTTTCATTCAAATAATTTCCGCTACACGGGTACAAATAAACGTCCTGTCCATAAAAAAAAAGAAAAAAGAATGAAAAGCAAACGAGAGTGACGGGGTGAGACTTACTTTTCGTACAGCGATCAGTCTGCCTGTACACGCCCATCTTCTCACTGTCCTTCACAGTGGATAGCCTATTCAAACTGACGTCCCCTGGGGGTTAGAGTTCAGATATTTAGACTGTGCTTAGTTTAACGTAGCTTAGTTTAATTGTTTAATTAGTTTGAATATAGTTAGCTTCTCCGTTCCTTAGCTAGTGTTTGCTCACACACACACAGATATATATATATATATATATATATATATATATATATATATATATATATATATATATATATATATATATATATATATATATAAAGGGGCACGGTGGCTTAGCGGTTAGCACGTTCTCCTCACACCTGCCAGGGTCCGGGTTCGATTCCCGTCTCGGCCATGTGAGTGTGGAGTTCTCCCCCTGTGCATGTTCTCCATTCTCCCCGTGTCTTAGGGGGTTTTTCTCCGGGTTCTCCTGGTTTCCTCTTCCGGTCCAAAAACATGCACAGTAGGTTTATTGGCACCTTGGAAAATTGTCCTTAGTGTATGAATGTGTGTGTGTGTGGTGTGTGTGTGTGTCCTGTGATGGGTTGGCATTCCATCCAGGGTGTATCCTGCCTTAATGCCCATAGACGCCTGAGATAGACACAGACTCCCCGTGACCCGAGGGAAGATCGGATATAGCAGTAGAAGATGAATGAATGAATATATATATTTATATATAATTGAACAAAAATAAAAGTGCAGTTTAGTCATTTCCATTTATAGTTTTTTCTGCTATTGAACTTCCCTTCCCCCTTCCCCCCACCCCCACACACCTCCACCTCCTAAGCGGAACAGCGGCACAACAGGTAATATATATTTATGGCAGTTGGCAGGTTCTCTCATCTCAGAGCGAGGTGATGGTCCTGGCTCTTGCCTAGCAGTAAAATCTTGGGTGGGGTTGATATTTTATAATGGCTACCTTGTGACCAGAGGACCAACCTTCTTTACCGCCTAGCTTAGTCCTGGGATCATCTGAGTGATTATGTTAATCCTTCTGGAGCTTTAGGCGCCGTCCACCTAATCCAGTATTTTCATCAAGGACCGACACAAGCATAAAAATCAATGTTATATCATTTGCATATATACATATGTGTGTGTGTGTGTATATATATATATATATATATATATATATATATATATATATATATATATAGTCAACACAGTGCAATATAATGGTGCAATATAAATATAGTACAGATAATTAGTGTTGCATGATATACCGGTACAAGAAAGGAATCACGATACTTTAAAAAAAATGAAATTAATTTTCGTCATTTTATCAGTACCGGATCTTGCATAAAATGACGCCTGTAGTACCGCGTGTTGGATCATAGGGGGCGGTGTGTGCACATTCCTCTCAGACGCACTTTCATGCGGATGAAATTTGACGCACGAACCATTGTAAATAATTCAAGATGACCATTTTTATTGGATTCGTTTTGTTTTTAAAAACCCGTTCTACGCGGGATACTTAATAATAAGTAAAAACAAACTCAATTTTACAATTTCTTCTTCTTCTTCTTTTTTTTCCGCCATAGAATTGATTTGGTATTGGTATCGTGCTATTTATAATCCAGGTAAATAAACCCAAGAAAATTATATAGTTAAGACACTCACGACACACCCTGGGGACACGAGCATATTGCATATCAAATTATCAGTCACTTTCTAAATAATAAAGTGACTTTCCATCTCTCTCTCCTCTCTCTCTCTCTCTCTCTCTCTCTCTCTCTATATATATATATATATATATATATATATATATATATATATACATATACACATGTGCTCGCACCCTTCAGCGACACACCCCTTTCTCCTTTCAGAACGATCTGTGAGGATGGACGCCCTCACACGTTCGAGCCAGGATTCGGGTTTCCTTCTAATGTTCCTATTCTGTCTGAGCTCCGTGAAAGCACTGAATTGTTCATTGTATAGGCGAGAGAGGTCCGGAAGGGCGCGGAATAAAACCGGGCATCGCAATATGTCTAAGAAAAGCCATTCGCATTCTCTTCGTATTGTTGCGCCCAGAAATCAGGTAATCTGAGCGCACCTACCATTATTCAAGGCTCGTACCATAATGAAGGTAGAATCTGCCGAGTCACTCTGGGTTTGTTTAGGGGGGGGGGGGGGTACTTCTTGCCTGGGAGTCTGATCCAAAACCACATAAGCGAATCATGTTTGCATTCCAAAGTGCAGAACCAAAAAGAAAAGTGGCTTCTTTAACAAATAGAACAAATAATTTGGCTTCATTGATAATTGAAAATGAACCCAAGCTTCGTTCTTAATGAATAAGGTCCTGTCATTTCCCACACGATGTCTTTTCCCTTTAAAACAAGCCACACGCAATAAAAGTACGTTTTACGTCGTACAGTTTTGCGGCAACGTTTCATATTAAACAATTTCAAATCCACGATGATGGCGAGAATAAAGTTGAACTAATTTTCAACGTAAAGTACGATAATATTTTCTTAAAGCCAAAAACAAATGTTCTTCCCGTGCCTCAGGGGGTTTTTCTCCGGGTTGTCCGGTTTCCTCCCCCGGTCCAAAAACATGCACGGTAGGTTGATTGGCACCTTGGAAAATTGTCCCTAGTGTATGAATGTGTGTGTGTGTGATGGGTTGGCATTCCGTCCAGGGTGTATCCTGCCTTAATGCCCATAGACTCCTGAGATAGACACAGACTCCCCGTGACCCGGGGAGGTGATAGTACAGTGGTTAAGGTGTTGGACTCTGGACCGGAAGATCACGGGTTCAAACCCCACCACCATCAAGCTGCCGTTAGTGGGCCCTTGAGCAAGGCCCTTAACCCTCAATTGCTCAGTTGTAAGTCGCTCTGGATAAGGGCGTCTGCCAAATGCTGCAAATGTAATGTAAATGTGACCCGAGGCAAGATCGGATAAAGCGCTAGAAGATAAATGAACGAATTTAATCTTAGAAGTTTTTGTTGTTTCGTTTTTTTCATTAAAACAATTAAACCCTTGACTATTTCAACACAGATCACTGAGCAGGTAAAGAGGGGATTAGTAAGAGACTCGGCTAGCTCTTGATGCTAATTCATTTCACCGCACAAATACATCTGCAGTCCCTTCCTCCCATATTGCACTTGGATATTATGGGTCATATGGTGTAGGTTCATGGAATATACTCACATTTTCAGTTCTACACTACGAAGGATTGAATGCTTGAGTAAAGCGCCTAAACAATACCTGAGACGAGAAACGCCACCTGCTGGCATTTCCCTTCTGCCGTGGTGGACAGAGCTCCCGGTAAGATGGACACCCGGGACACTTGGACCTCCAGGACGTTCGCCACCCTCGTACGGAACTCATACCTGACCAAACACAAAAGCCATTTGGCGACGCTTAGTATGCGTCCACGCTAAAATCGTTCACACACACTGCTCATTCCTCTCTCAACGATCCAGGAATGGAGCCACGCAAACCTGCTGAACGACGCCACGCTGGGAAAGACCTGCTGCGCCGACGGTGATTCGGGGACGATGGCTCCACAGTCGATGGTCTCGCTTCCTGCCCTCAGGACTAGCGACCTGTAAACCACTGCAGAAAAAGGGGCACAAGCAAGGTTTGTTCTCTTTTTCTTTTTTCCCCCCATCACGACTGTAAATGTCTCCAACGTTTGTCGTAGTAACGACAGGCTGTCAAGTCGATTCAAAGATGCCATCGCGATTAATCGCAGGAGGTAACTCGTGATTAATCGCACATGTGTATCTGTTCGTAAAATGAATGTCGTGGACGGATTTGAATACTTTAATCATGGACACATACGGATGCTTTACGCAAACGTATGTTTGTTTGTTTTTTATAATTATTTTTATTATTATTATTATTATTATTATTATGGAAACCAAACTTAACATAGAGCAAAATATTCTTGTGATGTAATGACTGCGTTACCACACGGTTTTTGGTGCTCGTTTTGAGACTTAAGTAAAAGATTTGGTGTGTGTGTGCGTGTGTGTGTGTGTGTGTGTGTGTGTGTGTATAGAGTCCAGTGTTAAAGTGCAGTGTGTGATATTATACTACTAAATTTCCTCAACCCACACTAGCTAAACGATCCGTCTTAGCATTCGGGCTTTGTTCGTGGACAAATACGTTTGTGTGACAATAAATATTGGTCTAAATTTATCATCGTAACGTATCATAGTAACACCGAAGGATAATCTTCAGGGACGGGCTAACAGGCCTGATTAGCAACATGACTGTGAGGCTATGACGCAACTACGATGCTTCATTGCACATTGGCGATGTTCAAACATCCATTTTGCTTTTCTGCGATAGACGCCTCCTGTCGCATTGACCACGTGGCCCGACATCTTGGCTGTTCCTCATACGTCGAAAGTGAGCCAGGCGGGAACGACAAATAACTTGTCCAAAGGTACCTGTGTAGTCTCCAGCCAGCTGAAGATGCGAGTCGGTGAAGAGCTGCCTTTGGGTCAAACTGACCGGGCCGTGTTTGCTGGTCAGGTCTCCGACCACGCAGGACAAGTAGGTGAATGGGGCACAGTTCGAGCTCTGCCATAAGAAAAAAAAAAAGCAGGTTTAATAAAGGTGCTGTAACGCGTGGGAGGTGCGTTTACATGCGAACAACTGTGTGTGTTTGGTTGCGTTAGAGAGCGTCCATTGAATTCGAGCTAAGTGTGCGAAAGAGGAAATGCGGGTGTGAAGGTGTGAAGGGGGAGCATTTTTATCCTGTGGTTAGGCATATTCGGAGTACATGCATGCAGCTTTGCAAGTATACAGGACATGGTTCCTCTATTCTAAGGAAATGTACTAATAACACTAGGTTCCCTGGGGGTCAGCAAAAGCAGTAAAGGTTACAAGGAGAGAGCTAGTCTCAATACTTTGATACCGTCCCGTATAGAAAGACGGAGGGTATCTCCTAGGCCACACGTGTCAAACTCAAGAATGTGCGCTGCCGCGTCGAGAGCTTAAAAGGTGTATTAAAATAAGGAGATACTGCTTTAAAGCATGCATTGACAATAAAATCTCCCACAATGCATATGAATGTTACCCGCGAAGTGACAACATTTTTACAACGAGCAGAATTGAGAAATTTCTCCAAAAATGAAAAAGTGATGCAGATAGAAGGCACTTATACGCCACAATACATGTTTTTGCACTTCAAGGAGAATAAACACTGTCTTTTGTGTTACGAGGCGACGTCAAACATCAAACAATACTGATGTGGCACACTGTGACAATGCGTTTTACTCCCCAGTCCTAAACACTTTCCAACTTGACCCCAGCAAGATAAACATGTTGTATATTATAAGATAAGGCTGTCGGACCGAGCAGAACCGAATCCAGAGCCGGCTTGTTATATAAGGCCTCTAATGAAGGAAACGGTGCTTACCCATCCAGTGCCATTCATTTAACAAGCAGGTTGTAATTAAACGTACAGTAATTAAACGTTCTCACCTGGGCAGGCATGTTGAAAGGGTTATAAATCCCAAGATTCCCTGGACATCTAGGCGTCGTTCCATTGTCCGCACTTTCGGATATATACCACGACGCATTCGTGACCTGGACCAAACATGATGCTCTAATCAGATATCATTGGAATGGATACTTCAGTAATATGCAAATACCAAGAAGGGCAAATACTCATTTCTGGACCCGTCTTACCCGAAATCCTTAAGATGCAAGTGCTCAGCTTTGAGGCTTGCCTGGGATTAGCAGTGAAATGCTTTTGTGTGAAACGATTAGCAAACGAGCGCATTTAGCAACAGGCGTTAATGAGGCGTTATTAAGCATTACAGCTAAAACAACAAGGCGAAACGGACCACGTTGGTTTAAATGTCTTGCTCAATGAAACAAAGGTATTTCATTTCAGAGAGCAGATCATTGACCTCCATGAAGCAAAACAAAACTTTCAATAAGTTTAAGCTAGATTGATTCCAGTCGGTGCCCGTAGGCTGGAGGTTAGAAATCAAAGATTTGAACCCACCCGTAAAATGATGGACCAATAATGGACCGCTCCATCTCTATGTTAATTCACTTCTTCTTTCGCACAGCAGATCAACCTTCTCCACACCACCCTGACCTCTACATCTGCCTCTACCACCGCCCTCATTACACCCATAAACCTCTCCTCCTCCTCCTCCTCCTCGTCCTTCCTTTTTTACTCCTTCCTCCATTCCCAGCGTTCTTCTCCCTCCGTACCCGTCCGAACCATCTCAGTCTCGTCTCCAAAACATGTCCCTGAAACGAACTCCTTTCTAATCCTGTCCATCCTCATCTCTACATCCAATCACCACCTATCAAACCTGGTACTCACGTTAACGGATGCCTTGAGGTCCACCAGCAGGGTCACGTCACTGAAGCTGCCATCGGGGAAACACTGCTGGGACTGAACATCGTTGCACAAGAAACATTAATTCCTTTAACTGTTTACGATTTATTAGTTCATAACGGCATTATAACGTTGCCGGAGAACTGCAGAACACTAAGGATATGCTCCTAAATCACCAAATTAATAAAAGCCCTAAAAGTGTTCGATGTTAGAAACGTTTAGAACAGAATTTAGGTCGTAATTGAATATTAGACGTTTTATATTTTTAACGCTCCTCCTTCATGCGTTACTGTTTGATTGCCAGGAAATAGTTTACCGTATCGTGTGTTTCTGAAATGAATGTTTTAATATATTTTAATATAGATTAATATACAGCGCCTGGTGAAAGTTAGGAAACACCTTTTATGGTTTTTGAGACGTTCCAGATCTTCATTGAATGTTTAAATGTTCACTAGGATGGACATTTTTACTTATTTATTTTTATTCCTAGGGGCACGGCGGTTTAGTGGTTAGCACGTTCGCCTCACACCGCCAGGGTCCGGGTTCGATTCCCGTCTCGGCCATGTGTGTGTGCAGTTTGTGCATGTTCTCCCCGTGCCTCAGGGGGTTTTTCTCCGGGTTCTCCGGTTTCCTCCCCCGGTCCAAAAACAGGCACCTTGGAAAATTGTCCCTAGTGTATGAGTGTGTGTGTGTGTGTGTGCCCTGTGATGGGTTGGCATTCCATCCAGGGTGTATCCTGCCTTAATGCCCATAGAAGCCTGAGATAGACACAGATTCCCCGTGACCCGAGGGAAGATCGGATAAAGCGCTAGAAGATGAATGAATGAATGAATTTTTATTCCTCCCAGAGCAGGATGTAAGTGACTGGGCTTACGATCAAGGACACTCTAGAAGTCTGTTTGCACAATTAAAAAAACCAAAAAAAAAAAACCTTTGCCTCACTCTTTCTACACAAGTCAGCATTTAGCGTTTTAGAAACGACGGTCAGTGGTGGAGAAAGAGAAAGAGTTCCGCGAAGAGAAGGCTTCGTTTTGAGCGATTTAGAAATGCAGATACGGAAAAACGCTGGAACATAAGCGAGCCGAATTGTTCGCTGGGAATGTAGGGTTCAATGTTTCCCAGCTAGCATGCAAATGACGCTAATGCTAGCTATTACAGGGTGCAGGGTTAGGCTCGTCCTGATGAGATGTATGTATACACTGTATATAACGCACACTAAACCTGGGCTTCTAATGCAACAGGAGTGCAATCGTATCTACATCTCCACTCGTTCCCTTCCACTCTTGGCGCTCATCCTCCGCTTCACAGGACGGAGAGAAAGCAGACAGTGTCATGTTTTTGTGGCAGATTTAAAGAGACGCCCTCCCCCCCTCTTTATCCGGACTCGGGTGAAAGGGTGGCGAATGCCAGCTGGATTCTCTATTGCGCGGCTAACGCACGCGGTGGTGAGGTGTGCATTCAGAGATGTCAAGCTGAGCCCCGTTTGTTCCCTGAAATGGGCTGGATTCATTAGCTAGCCGCTAGTTTGCTAGACTAATCTGTGAATGTTGTGTTTTGTTATTTGTACCAGGGTTACGGTTCCCTTCACGGCGTTGTTGAATATGGCCTTGGCGATAACCCAGTGGCCGTCCGAAGCGTTCATGGCGGCGATGTCGGCACACTGCATCCTACAGGACGTTCGAACACAAGAGGAAAAAAGGGTTCACATCACTTTTTTGGTCTGTGGCTTCCACCCACAGTGTTCACCTGCTGTTCCTCATTGTCATTTTGGTCCAAAACAACGACTATCTGTTCCCGTTTCAAAGAAAGATAGCGAAGTGAACATACACTCACGTGATTATCGCCATGATCACAAAGGGCGTACTATTTGCATCGTTTTTGAACTACTGATCTTAAATTATGCCCGCTAAGCCTCCATTATTATTTACATTCTTCTAGATATCTGACCTCATAATGGCTCCTAAGTATCACTCGCGTAAGCTGATATGTGTGTGTGTGTGTGTGTGTGTGTGTGTGTGTCTCAAAAATGTAACAATAGACTTCATAGATCTCAAGATTGACTCAGAATTGTATATAGATTTGAAAGGTAATTGTGTCTGAACTGAACTGAAACCACTTCCCACTGCTAAAACCGAAACCCCAGGTGTTAGATTCGTTTCAGCAAAACAACGCGCAATTCATTCACTCATAACGGATTCTTCTTTGCCAAGTCCTGGTCAGCGATCAGTCTGGATCATTTGGAGTCGGCCAATCAATGTACCAGTGTTTTATCTTCCACGACTGCTACGCCGCTAACAACTAACCTTGATCCGTTGCTGTAGTGGATAACCAGAGACCGCCCGACGATACTGTTTGGTCCACTCAGTGGCATGTTACAGTCCTTGTGATGGTTCTCGTATTGGTTCTGATCATTTAGGGTCCCGAACTTCCCGCTGATATCGCCAATCTCGTACTGATCCACCGTGCCATTCCCTGCAGATGGCGACGTCGAGACGTTCACGTTATACGGGTTGAAATGGCCCATCACGTTTTTGTTCGAGCAGGCTTCAGGTCCACTCTTTACCGGGAGCAGGTGGACGTGGTACCCTCCAGCTTTGGCATCCAAGCTGAACAAGGAGACCTGGATGTTAGTCGGACCTTGCGGAGAGTTCTGTGAGAAGTGGGCGTTTCCGACCGATGATCCGGCGCCTTGCCAGGATCTGGTCTGAGCCATGGGGAAGCGCAGGAGTGTGATATTAGCACAGGCGATGCGTTCACCAGCCTCGCCCGGGCCGTGGATCACGACAGAACGCCCAATCATGCTGCTCAGTCCGTACACCCAGGCTGTGGTGTCCGTGAAGAAGTTCTTGCTTGCTAGTTTTCCTACGTTCGCTGACAAATTCAGCATCTTGTGTTTGCTGGACAAGTCTCCGATTTCACAAGCGAAGGGACATTCTGGTCGACAGTTTACTTTATAGCTGCTTACGCTGATGTTGATGTTGTAGGGGTTCCAGTGTGCTCCGGTGGACCAACAGCACTCATTATCGCTGTCCGTTTCGGTGCTGATTGGGAATTTATGAACGTGCCAGTGGTGTTTCTGAGTTGCAGGAGAATCTGGTCGACCATAAGACAAGTCCAGGAACACCGAGATATCGGAAAACGGGTTTCCAATCAACTGGGTGAAGAGGATTGTTCCTACAACTGGACCCTGGAAGACGGCCCTGGCCGTGATCACGCTCCCTGGATAGTCGATGCTCGAGCAGGTAAATCTGGTACCGTTGGGCTGATGCAGAACCACAGAGCGGCCGACGATGCTGTTCTGTCCAAAGAGCGGCAGATTCCAGTCAGTGAAGCTCGCCTGGACGTTATCGGTGTTATTTAAAGATCCGTGCCTCGAACTGAGGTCCCCAATTTCGTAGTAGTCATGGGTCGAGCCAGCGGGTGGAGGGTACACAGGCGGCTGAGTGTCCAATTGAAAGGGGTTCCAGTGGCCCCCAACATTATCGTTGCTGCAGGTGCTCTCAGGGGGCGACCTCATCTGCGGAGTGGGAAACAGGTGAACGTGGTACGGTCCAACCCTTCCGTTCAAGTTGGTAAGATTCACAAAAAGCGTTGTGGGGTCGAAGGGAGATTGCTGGCGGAAGAGGATATAACCTTTCGCGCCTCTCATGTCTATAAGAGCGTCGACTTCCTTCGCTTCAAGGGTTCGAATGTCGGCGCACGTGTACTCCGAGCCCAGTTTCAAGAGGGCAAAGGAAGACCCGGAACGCAGAGACGGGATTTCCAAACGGGATTTGACGGGTTCGAGAGGCGTGCCGACCATCAGCTGACCCAGGCTTACCAGGCTATTCGGGTTCAGGCTCCCCAGCAAGGCTTCACAGCTAGAGGCGGAACTCTGAGACAGAAAAACGCTCACATTCGTAAAGGTGGAAAGGTTATTCTGATTCAGGTTGACCAGGTCGGAGAGGAGTGTGGCTTGTGTTTGGTTTGACGCCTGACGGAGGTAGATATTCCCAGCCACGGCAGTAAAGAAGCGAGCCTGCCAAGTGGTGACTTTGGACGCCGCTACGACGCCGGAGCAAGCCTTCTTGCCGGTGCACGTCTCCACCGTTAAAGAGCGTGCTTCGAGATTGGGCGTTTGCTGGAACATGCGGGAAACGTTCACTACAGACACGGAAGAGTTCACGGAAAACACGAAGACGCCCTCGCCTATGTGGGCTTTCTGGCATGGCTGCGCCACATGGCCGTACATTACAGGAAACTCTGTGAGAGTCAGATTGAAGGAGCCACAGGTTTCTACGCCGGGACCGCTCAGGTTTACGGCGGCTGTCCTTTGCACGGGGTCAAACCGGACCGAACCGGTGACTCCTGCCATGTTGAAAGTGGACAGAAACTGACCAACAGCAGGACCTGAAAACGGAGATGGAAACATTCAGTTGCAGCAATGTGTATGGAAAACCGACACTCTGTTTCTACTAACAACACTATCCGGTACTTAGTAAACACTCTAGTATTACATTTTGTTTATAGACGTTACAATGCGTTACATTCCGAGGAACGAACAAAACAGTTTTAGTGGTAAGCAAATTGTATGTCCTACTGGGCGCGGTCTTCATACATGGTCGTTACGGTGATTCCCATGATGCCACGCCAGAGACCCCTCTCTCATTCCAATCCCTCACTAGCCAGACACAAATGCTCTACGACATATAACCGTGTATAATAAACTGTTATAAGGGCAGACACATTATTCTTATCTATTTTTTACCCTGACAAAGACATTGGCAAAAGATAAGGAGAAAGGGCCGTGATATTAAAGAGTGGGTATGAAATGAGAGAAAGGGAAATGTAGTACGTCAAAGGGTAACCAGGTTACAATTTTTTTTATTTTTTTTTTTCCACTAGTAACATCAACAGCTGGGATTACTCCGTGGGATAACGCCGTTTTAAGGTGGATCTTTCGGATTCCTCTTCCTTGCCACCTTAAGCAGGTCTCCGATATAAATATACACCTATATGTATCGCTATCGTCGTGATTATCTCTCCGTCGTGTGGTGGGGTCTAATTAGGCACCAAGTGAATATTTTGACGCGTCCGAAGCAGGGGTTTGAAATTGGGTCGGCTCTCGGGGCGCGTCTTGGGGTGAAGGAAGGAAACAACGTTGAACCCACAGCCGAGGACGAGTGCCGGTCCGACCCAACATACGAGCCCCTATAGCTCATTTTGCTGATGAAGTAACCGACGGGTCAAGACAAAAGAAGGACCGACGCCATTATTACACCAATGCCTGATCTTTAAAGGCTGCGTCGAGACAAAATAAGTAACACACAAATAACGCTAATAAACACTTGATAAAGTCTGTACCTGAAAAATACATCATTTTTGTAATGTAATGAACGTATAATACGCACGTATGCACCTTTAACCGTACGCCACGGGCACATTTCTGGGTATTGCAGCACATTTCTGGGTACCGGGAATTTCTGGGAATAAATTCTTTATATATATATATATATATATATATATATATATATATATATATATATCTTTTCTTTTATCAGTAAACATCTACAACAACTGGCACTAATTATTTACGAGACAAGTAAACAAAGAGCACGCCGCATGAGCAAAGTCCTCATCGTCCAATCGCTTCATTTATTATGAGTAAACTAAGAAATAGATCACAAATTCATCTTTATGTCCAAATCTGAACACACACACACACACACACACACACACACACACATATATATTCCGGTTCACACTTGTACATTACACTCAATGCACATCTCCAAAACATGGGAACTGGACTACACAAGATATAATACGAGTAATACGAGAGAACTCACCGCTCAGAGTCAGCAGGAGTAGAGCTGCTGAAAGGCACACATGTTGGCTGTGTGTGTGTGTGTGTGTGTGTGTGTGTGTGTGTGTGAAAGGGACAGTAGGAGAGAGGAGTGCAGCTAATGTGGTTTTCAGAGCAGGGACGTCCCCTGTGGTGTTTGTGTGTGTGTGTGTGTGTGTGTGTGTGGTGTGTGTGTGTGTGTGTGTGTGTGTGTGTGTGTAAAAGATAAACATAATTTCCTCAATTTTTTTTCAAAGAATTAAGGTGGCGTTTGGAGGCGTGGGTAAGGGCAGGACCTAATAACACACACACACACACACACACACACACACACACACACACACACACACACACACACACATTACCATCTTCTAACCTCCTCTCATTAACTACCCAAGCAACACACACACACACACACACACACACTTTTCTAATCCCAGCCACACGTGATGAAGTGCTCCACTCACGACGATGTTTCCACACAACAATTTCGTCAAAAATAAATAAATAAATAACGAAATTAATTCGAGCGTCGCGGCTCGTCGGCTCTATTTTTGGAACGATGAACCACTTCAGATCTTCGCTGGTGGGTCCTTCAGGAGGGCTATTTCAGTCCCTGATTGCGCTCCCGAGAGGTGGAGACCACCTGAGAGAATGGACCGGATGGGGGGAGGGGGGGTACAGGAACAGATTGAGATACCAAAGCAAAGGCGTGGAGAGGAGCCTACATAAATACAGATAGAGAGACACAAGGTGTGAGAGAGGCATAGAAATGTCGAGAGACCTACAAATGAAGAGAAAGAGACACCTCAGAAAGGGAAATAAATGGAGAGACCTACAGAGAGACACAAGGCGAGAAGTAGACATGAGGGAACCTTAGAGGTGGAGATGATGGACAACTCCCGCTTCACTCCTGAGTTCTGGTTGTTGCCTGTGTGTGGACTTTCCTTGCTCTCCAGGTTCCTCCCTCCTCATGATAGAGATCCAGAGGCCCTGTATGTCAGGGATACGCTCCGGAGATCCGGCACCACCGGCCGTCCTGACCAGGATCAAGCTCTTCCCATTTTGGAGCAAATCTGTTTTTCCTCAAAGCATCACCACTTTAATCTCCTATTTCTATTTTATTCACACTGCACTAATACAGAGGGCTCATGCGCCCTCTGGTGGACGTTTAGGAGAATAGCACGTCGTTCCCAGAGTATCCACTAGGTGGCGTTTTAAATACGCGATTGAACGCTGTGCGTACAGGGAGAAATCCGCTTGAACAAGCACTTTACAGTAATGAACATGTTTGATGTACTACAAATGATTTCGAATGAATGAATAAATAAATAAACAAACAAACACCAGGTTTGTTTACCAGGTTCAGGTTACCCCCCCTCCCCAGTGAAGAAATCTGCTCTTTGGTGTTGACTTGCTGCATACATGAAAGTGTTTTTTTGTTTGTTTTTCTCCCTTATTAAGTGCAGCATATCGTAATAAACACAGCATGAACATCAGCCTGTGTATTTATGTGCACGTTTACAGCCAGAACGGACACGTGCGCTAGTTTGAATGAGTCGTGTGGATCGCAGTCGCAGATCGTTTTAACGAGACGGAACCCGCGGGACTTGTTTACTCGCGCCTGACGTCATGCGTTTCTCTAAAGGCTGCTGCTTTTGTCTTTCAGCACTTTATTAGATGAACAGGTGACAGAAAAGGCGTGTCCGAGACGTGCGGCCTTGTGGTGTGAAGACGATGGCGATCAGGACGATGACGGTTTAAAAAACGATAAACATAAAAACATAGTATTTTCATGTTTAAAGGTTTTTTTTAACGATTTGGGGGGCCAGACTAAAGTACAGGATGTTTCAAACCTTTATTTAGACACACAGAAATGTATATTCACGTGACGGACTTGATGATGCAACGGTTATATACGAATAGTTTAATACAAATATAAATAACATTTTATTTACATCAAATACGATATAAACTGCACCTGATCATTTGGTAAATGTATTACATTGTTTTTCATAATGTAATGTGTATTATTTCATTAATGTTTGTGTTTATGTTTTTGTTATGGGATTGGCCAATCACACGCTGCTACACAACTTCGTTTCTCTTCTTCCTGCCTCGGCACGTGCTATCGCGAGATCCCGCGCGATCTCCGCGCGCCAGCTTTCGGAGTCCTCCTCGCGCGGCGCAGTCCTGCACGCGGACACTCGGCGTGCGCGTGCGCGCGGAAACACTCGGATGAAAGGAGCCGCACACCGTGTCTGAAAGCCTCGCGCGTGGTTCGTGCGCAGCGCGTGCCAAGGTAACGTTTTTAATCACTATTATGTGTGATGCTTTATTTTAATATCGTTATTGTTGTTGTTGTTTATTTGCGCGCGACTGGAATTCGACACGCGCAAAACTTTCACTTTCCGCTCCGTGTGTTTTGCTCCCTGTGCGCGTGCGCGATGCCGATTCGCTGCAGCGCGCGGGACTGACACGCTCGCGGGGTCGCCATGGTTACGAGGGAAAATCCCTCCTTGAAGCTCACTGGTTCTGTGTCGACTCCGAGCCGAGTCCCCGAACGACTCTGTAGATTCAGTTGTTTTTTTTACGTTTATTTTCCGTGTGTGTGTGTGTGTGTGTGTGTGTGTGTGTGTGTGTGTGTGTGTGTGTGTGTGTGTGTGTGTGTGTATGTATAGTCTAATAAAGACTTTTCTTTACTTTTCACATTACTTTCATGTTTATTAGTTCATCATTTATCCATCACCATTATTGGATTGTCAATCTGTCATTCATTCTTCAGGGAAATGAGAGTGTGTGTTGTGTGTGTGTGTGTGAGTGTGGTTGTGTGTGTGTGTGTGTGTGTGTGTGTGTGTGTTTGTGTGTGTGTGTGTGTGTGTACACAAGTCTACTGATCAGGTTCTCGCTCTTTCTCATAAAAAACAAAAAAACAAAAACATGAATCATAGTTGGATGATTTCCATTCTGAGGTAATTGTTTGGCTTGAAAAGTGAAACCCTACTTGAAAGTCAACCTGAAAACAAAAAAAAAAAAAAAAAAAAAAAGTCCACGGACTCGTTCCACAACCCCCCCCCCCCCCCAAACACACACACCACACACACACACACACACACACACAACCCCCCCCCCTCTCCAAGTCTCTTCTTGTAATTTCACTCTAGGTCTTTTTCTCCCCCAAATCTCTGCTTCTCGTGTCAGACACGCTTCATCTCATTGAGTCCGGTCTCTCTTTTTTGCCTCATGCGGTCTCTATTTTCTCCCTCTATTATCGTTGTTATGTGGTTAAGGAATTGTTGTGCCGGACCAGAAGGTCACAGGTTCAGATCTCACCACCACCGAGCTGCCGCTAGTGGGCCCTTGAGCAGGGCCCTTAACCCTCTACTGCACAGTTGTAAGTCACTCTGGATTAG
>JACRUU010000012.1:5841998-5919498 GCA_030449085.1 Kryptopterus vitreolus
ACACGAGGATAGACAGATGACCCCCTTTTTTTCTGGACAGAGGGAGATAAAAGAGAATAAAAGGAATGTTAGGATAGGTGTTGTTGGAAGAGGTGTGTGTGTGTGTGTGTGTGGGGTGTGTGTGTGTGTGTGTGTGTGTGTGTGTGTGTGTGTGTGTGTGTGTGTGTGTGATAAACATGACGGTGGCCAAAACACCCACTGCAAACAGGTACAAATAACGCACACATTTTCCCCACAATGGTATTTTGTCAGGTATTTAATTTATACGAGCTGAAAGATATCCGAGTCTCCGGGTCTTACGTGGAGTTTCCGCACATCTGCACATCTGTTATAGTAACCACTGGTAACGGGCTAGCGTAGATATAAGACTCGCCTCGCCGTCCCAGAGTTCTCGGTTCCCCCCGCTGTTTGTTGAGTCTGGCCCAGCGTACGTATCTGGCATGACGAGCGCTACGACATTCCCTGGTGTCTGCCAGCGTACGCAGATAGAAATGCGTGTAGGTCACCTTTGGGATTGATCCGCTGTGGTGAGTGTGTGAGAGCGCTGGTATGGGGAGGGCGTGTCATGCTTTAAAGGCATGCCTGGATCAGATTTGATACTGTAAGCTGAAATCCGATCTCTGACCCGTGCTAAGCTATGCCAGGCCTCTGGTGCGGAGCCAGATATACGCCAGCGAGCCTTGTCCGTGTTTACAGCGCGCCATGTACGGCGTACGCGAGTTTTACACTTTGCAACGTTATTTGATGCCGTTATTTTCAGTAGCAACTTAGACCTGAGCGGTTAAGGGCCTTGCTCAAGGGCCCACTAGTGTTCTTTCTTGCTAAAAACTTCAGGCGGTGCAAAAACAACAGAAATGCAAATGCATGGCGTCCTAAAGCCTTTCCTGTAGAGAGACCCATATTGCACCATATAGTTACTGCCTTAGAGAACACACACACACACATTCACACTATCACACATCACTTTCTTTTTTTACCCAGGAGCTGAACCACACACACACACACACACACGCTTATTCTCATAAGCGTCACTTTCCTTCAATGTGTGTATGCAGTGTATCGCAATCAGATACTGACGATATCGCACAACTCGAGATCTTGTTTACGCACCAGTCACTTTCTTTTTCACTTTTCTTTTTTTCATACTTGTCTGTTTGACCTCAAGCTTTTTTTTTTTTGGTTGGTTTGTTTGTTTGTTTGTTTGTTTGTTTTGCATCTAAACCTGCCGGCATAAATAACAGAGTTTGGCAACTCGCACCGCGTGAACAATCAAAGTAAAACACACAGTGTAAACAATCCAATCCTGACACGGTTTTGGCCCAGAACTTTCTCTTAACAAACCCCCAGGTGTGTGTGTGTGTGTGTGTGTGTGTGTGTGTGTGTCATAGTGTTTTGCTTTTTGTTTCTTCTTCACAAAACCGCCCAAAGTAACACAAGTTTGCAGTCTCTAGTGACTAGTGTGTGTGTGTGTGTGTGTGTGTGTGTGTGTGTGTATAAATAGTCGACATTTAAAGTGAAATCAATTTTGAGGTTGCAAATCTTAATTTTAGTATTTAAATTAGTGGTAGAATTAAAAATTCTCAAAAAAAAGTTTGAATTCAAAATTTCATGTATAATTTAGAATGAAAAAAATTAGGTTTTTAAAAAAAAAAATTAAGGCAGACATGAATTAAAAATGTATAAATAAATAAATAAAATGCATTGAATTAAAAATGTGAGGTTGAAGCTAGTTTTGCAAATTTTAATTGTTTTTTTTTTTTGTCAGGTAAAATAATTCAAACCATTGAGTTAAAAATTCTAAGTTGCAATAAAAGATGAAGAATTTAGAATAAAACATTTAAGGTAGAAATAAAAAAATCAAATAAAAACGAAGGCAGAAGTGAGTATTATAAATTTAAGGTTGAAATTAGAGCTCAAAAATTTAAGGTTAAAGTTCGAACTCAAAATGTCTGATTGAAATTACACTTAAAAATTTAAGGGTGAAATACAAATAAAAAAAAAAAAATGTACGGGCCGAAGTTAGAATGAACTTCTAGGAAGCCTATTTGTATTTGCATTTTATCATTTTAATTGTTTTTTATTTATTTTTTGTCAGGTAAAATAATTCAAACCATGTAATTAAAAGTTTCACCACATATTTTTATTCTTTCCAGAGATTTGAGGGACTGAGGGAATTGATAAGGCGTGTGTATCAGAGAGGCGACCGAGTGATAGCGTCGTCTTCCGCTGTAGGAAACAGATTCCATTTCCTCTTCCGCTGAGATCGGATGGACAGGAAGGGGCCTTGTTTTCGCAACCAGGGAGGACAGTCGACTTTCAAAGGGACGTGTGTGTGTGTGTGTGTGTGTGTGTGTGTCATCTTATTTCCTTTCATTCATCCGTCCCGAGGTCTCGGTAGGATCGGTAATGCCTTGCATCAAAACACATCAGTGCTGAAGGTTGCGGGGCGCAGTGAGGCTGTTGACCGCTCTGCGATGTCATAAAGGGGTGTCACTCGGGTGATGGATGCATTCAGGATGAATCTGGCGTCAGGCCTCGAACCCGCTACGACCTGTTACGAAGAGACAGGAAGACTCGAGACCAGCATGAGATTGTCGCTTTGTTTGGATACAGAATGGATTGATATAGCTTCCTTTTGACGGTCCATACGTTTATGCCTCTTTGCTTCATGGGAGGGGGACAGGGGGGGAGAGGGGGGGGGGCATGACGTCACCTGGTTGTGAAAGCGTGTAGGTAAGGGATTGGAGCCTGAAGATGGGTCACGCCTGTCCTCTGAAACAAAGTCGTTACTGTCTCCTACTTTTATGGCGCCACTTATCTCTGAGCGCTGTTGACCTTGGGACCGAGCCAGGAATTACTGGTAGGAGTTTTTGAAGGGTTACGAGGGGGGGGGTGTGGTTATCTGTCCGCTAACACCTGGAAAATCTTTACGTCTCAGGTGGTGCCTTGTTTCTAATCTTTTCTTTTTCATGTCAAATGATATCATCAGCAAAATCGGACTGGGGAGGTTTTCAAGATGGCGGCCTGAAGGGAGGCCGTGTGTAGTAGAAGCAGTATCCTGCTACTCTACAGCACAATTTTAGCACGCCTATATTACGAGCTCATTGATGGACCCGATACCGCAGTTCAAGCCCCCGGTTGCTCGTGCGCCTGTGATTCAGATTGAGGTTAGGGCCGTGTTCCGATTTGCGTCATCGAAGCTTGTCTAGAATGGGGAATTATGTACGACTGGGTTACGCTACGGCGGAAGGGGACAGTCCATCATCAATACCCAGTGTGTTTCAGGGCTTACTGATGCTTCTCAGGTCGCTTCACTTCACTTCAATTTCCCCTTGGCCTTTCAGTGCTTTGGTAGTGATTAGGTGGAAACGGCTGCTACAAAGGTCACAGGCTCTTTACGACTTGATCATTGGCACACGTCCCCCTCCCGTCTGGACTACTGTGCTTCCTGATTAGCCTTCGTTCACGCACAGGTTACCTAGCGTTCTTAGCAAGCATTTCTGAGGCCGCTGCGTGTGCAAGCAAGTATGCAAATTCGTCCATAGTGAATTCCTTGATGTTCTTTTGTGAGCCCACACGTTTATTATCATTCTTTAAAGGTAAAATAAAAAGCGACAGAAACCTTTCATTGGGTCCGTTTGGTCCGTCGCGGTTTACAGTGCAGACTTTGACCTTGCGGGACTTCCTCTGAGCATTCACCGGCTGCTCTCGACACAAAACGGCGATTCATAAATGGCGGAGGTAGTCGCGGCCCGCTGTCTTTTATTTTTTATTTATTTTTTTCCCCCTCCAACCCCACTGGGAGTATGACTCAGTACAGCTGGGAACTGGTGTAGAAAAACAGTCGGCGTTTCCATCAGCGAAACGCCATTAAAATCGCCATTAAAACCCGATTTGTGACTTTGGCGTCACGACATGAGCGCCGTCTTACATTGTTTTCGCAGTATTTTCGTCAGCAGGGGGCGCACCATTCGTCTGTGTAGGATTTTTCTCTCTTATATATTGATTGTTTAAGGAGTGTCATCAGGTGGTCACTATTCTAAAATGGTGCCTAATCAAGCCCAGGTCCCTTTTATGGAGTCAACAAACTCCAGTGCCGGAGTGGCGTTTCGACACTCACTGGTATGTGGCTACAGCCATAGTGCGCCAGAACTCCCACCACACACCAGCTTACTGGTGGAGAGGAGACGGAATGATAAAGCCAATCGGTAGAATTGGCCGGGATGCCGAGGACACGCCTCTACTCTTTTTCCAAAGACATCCCAATTTTTAATGACCACAGTTTAATGTCTCGTCTGAAAGACGACTCTTTTTACAGTATAGTGTCCCCCGTCACTATACCGGGGTGCTTAGACCCACACAAACCACAGGGTAAGCGCCCCATGCTGGCCATACGAACACCTCTTCCAGCAGGAACCTAGCATTTCCAGGTGGTCTCCCATCCAAGGATCATCCCAGCGTAGCTTCTGTGGGAAACCAGTCTTGGGCTACAGGGTGATATGGCTGCTGGCACAAGCGGGATATAACATTTAAAGGCATTTCATAGTTTGGCCCTTCCGACAGTGACAACGATGTAAAGCAGGATGTCTGAGGATGTTTCAGTCAAACTCTTCTTATTCAATTCGTTCCAGCTGTTTCCAACTCCTGGATAAGTGGGAGAGCTCGTATCCCAGTGGTCAAGCCATTGGGGACTGAAAGGTCTCACCTAGCTGCCACCAGTGGGCCCTTAAACAAGGCCCTTTAAACCCCCAATTACTCAGTCTGAAACAGCTCTTAGGGTTGTATTCCTGGTGCCGGTCCCAATACAAAGGGATGACAAATATGGTGGCCGTTGCATTCGGAAGGGCATCCAGCGTAAAAACATGCGCCAAATATGATATGCGGACCGTCCACTGTGGCGCCCCCTTAACGAAAATACAAAAACCCTCTGGGATAAGTATATATAATATAATACACGGGGTATTGTTTGGCTTGTAGAAATGTTTAATGATATTGAATATCCGAACTCCATAAGCCTCCACATCACTGTATATGGAAGCTTCATACAGTCCTCACTTTTGAAACTGGCGTAGCGTGTACAGCGTTCCGATTGGAGGTGTAAACATCCGTTGCAGCTGACTTGCTAAAGCCCGAGCCCAGCGGCTTGGATAAAAGACCATAATGTTTTTCAACCCAGCTGAGGGGGAGGGGAATAAAAAAAGAAACCCTCTGGCAGTCAACGTGACCGTCATTGGCATCTCTGTGGGGGTGCGATTAGAGGCCATCTGACTGAAGCCCTAATGATCCACCACTGTGTAAGCTCTCAGTAGGTACTCGAGGACATGCCCTTTTGTTTTAATTAAAGCTGGTGAAATCAGTGCTGGAAAAACAGACCCCCCCCCCCCCCCCCCTCCCTCACCCCCCGAATGCTGGTTTGGATTGAGCCTTGCAAACCAGCTAGCGCTGTTCAGAAATTACACCATCGACCGCAGCAACAAAAACGACGTCCTTGCCCGAGTGTTAAAGATTCCGAGCGAACAGGAACCACTTGTGGAAGCGGGCAGCTCATTAGGCGTAGTGCTTGCGTATTGGTTTTGTCCGAAATTTGGCGCGACTTCAAGGTCGGCCTTGATAGAGGCGCAAAACACAAGCCAGACTGCTGTCCGCAGCATTCCCCGAATCTGCTGAGTTAGAGGGCTGTTTTGAAATCGTCCCAAATGATTGGATTTCTCTTTGATGCTCTAAACACAACGCGTTTGACCCAGGAAACGCATTCTAACTAATATAATGGGTTCAGCGTCACGCTATTACGAGGTTTTTAATCGGGCTCCGTTTTTTTTTTTTTTTTTTTATCGATGACCGCATTTCCCTCGTCATCTGGTCGTCTGAACCAAAAACATCAGGTCTCCATGTCGACCAGCGAAATGCTTTCGTGCCAAATTTGTCATTGTTTCCTTCGCTGGGAGTTTTTGTGATCGAAGGCTATGACATCATGTGCACCATATTAGAAAATCCCGATGAGCATACGTGTGCATTATGTAAGGGAGAAATTTGAGCCGTTGCGCTGTGCTGCAGTATACTACCCCTAGTGGTTACACCGGTGCTGCATCCTGCACAGATCCCAATTTGCTGAACAATATTTATTTATTTATTTATGTATTTATTCTTTTGCTTCTGTTTGATTCGCCGAACATAAAAAAAATAACCCTTTTACCTACAATGAACAAATCAGGTGCAATAAAGGCGTCCGGAATCAATGGAAGTATGTTTTCAATCTTACAGGAAGTGGTGAAAGGCTTATTTGTCTTTGTTATAAATACAACCAAAAACAGTGTGTGTGTGTGTGTGTGGGACATAATGGTCATTTTATACCATACATCCGCAGTACAAACATTTCACTCTGTAACGTCTCAATGTGTATTTACACAGATGTACCCAAGAAGATGACAAAGACAGCTATCTCTGTGTGTGTGTGTGTGTGTGTGTGTGTGTGTGTGTGTGTGTGTGTGTGTGTGTGTGTCCTAGAGTTGAAAGTTCTTTAGGTGGGTGGATTGTTTTCCTCCAGGCAGTTCTGGCTTCCTGCTCCTTTCAGTCTGTCTAGCATCTGACTAGTCATGCATTTATCCGTCCACCCATTCGTTCATCCCTCCATCTTTCTATTTGGTCTGTATAACCATTTGTCCGTTTGTCGCCTCGTTCGTTTATCTGTCTATCCATATGCCCATCCATCTATGCTAATGTTTGTTCGTCTCTTTGTATACAAATACATTTATCTCCTTGTTTATATTTATTTTTTAATCCTCTTATTCACTTATTCATTTATCTGCTCATCTTTCCACCTATCAATCGATTTGTCTGCTTATTCATCTGTAATCTATTGATTCACTAATAACTCTGTCCATTTGCATATCCATCCATCTATAAATCTTTTCCTGTCCCCGTCCATCCATTCATCCTTTTATTTACCTGTTTAACCATTTGCCCATTAACCCACACATCCATCCATCCATCCATCCATCCATCTGCCATTCAGTTTGTTTATTCCTCTCTCTACTGATCCATCAGTTCTCATGTTTTCTTTTTCCTTTTCGTTTTGGTCATCCGTCATTCCAGTTATTTATGTTTCCAACATTCATCTCTCCTTTATTCGTCTCCAGCTTTTTTTCTCCAGCACCATGACTGTTCATCATTAGGACACGGGGTCGTCATAGAATTGCCTCACTGCGCCCTTTTCCTAACCGGGATTAAAAAGGAATGTTGTGGGGTTTCCTCCCAGATTGTGTGTAAATGTGTGTGTGTGTGTGTGTGTGTGTGAGACACAAAGATGAACATGATTGAGGGTTTCTGCACCTTCAGTGGTTCCACTAGACTCATCTTTTATGACCCAATATATTGGGTAATATTTATCTGGGTTTGAAACCCTTCTTCATCTTTCATCTTGAACACTTTGGGAAGATCACCAGGCTGCACAGGTAGATGTCTGTGTGTGTGTGTGTGTGTGTGTGTGTGTGTGTGTGTCAAAGATGTTTTCCGAAGCCGGCTAATCCTATTGTCCACTTTATCTCTTTTAAATAACACAATGCAGGACTAATATCTAGCGAGTGATTTAAATGGTGTGTGTGTGTGTTTATTTGTGTGTTGCAGGTGAGGCAGAGTGTGCCAGTGGTGCCAGCAGACGGAGGAGTGGACGCTTTCAGCAGGTAGGCGAAGGAGGCGTGGCCTCTGTGTCTTGATTTGCGTGGGAACATGGCACAAGAGTTAGCATTGTGTCTCGATGTAGGCGGAACAGAGGCGTGGCCCTGTGTGTCTTGTGTCCTGTATGACCCAGGTGTGGCCCATGTGAAAGATGTGAAACAGGTGGATGTCTGTGTGTGTGTGTGTGTGTGTGTGTGTGTGTGTGTGTGTGTGTGTGTGTGTGGATGTGTCCCTCTTTAAACGGAAGGAAGACTGTATTCTGTTTTGCTGGAAGGACTTGTGGTCACACCTTAGGAGAAGAAGGTGAGGCTTGTGTGTCTTAGTGCCTATTAGAAGGTGTGGCTTATGCTCCATTCGCTGTGAGAAGTAAATGTGGCCTATGTGCATTCCCTTTGAGAAGGAGGTGTGGCCTATGTGCATTCCCTTTGAGAAGGAGGTGTGGCCTATGTGCGTTCCCTTTGAGAAGGAGGTGTGGCCTATGTGCATTCCCTTTGAGAAGGAGGTGTGGCCTATGTGCATTCCCTTTGAGAAGGAGGTGTGGCCTATGTGCTTTCCCTGTGAGGTAGGTGTGGCCTATGTGCATTCCCTTTGAGAAGGTGTGGCCTATGTGCATTCCCTTTGAGAAGGAGGTGTGGCCTATGTGCATTCCCTTTGAGAAGGAGGTGTGGCCTATGTGCATTCCCTTTGAGAAGGAGGTGTGGCCTATGTGCACTCCCTTTGAGAAGGAGGTGTGGCCTATGTGCATTCCCTGTGAGAAGTAGGTGTGGCCTATGTGCATTCCCTTTGAGAAGGAGGTGTGGCCTATGTGCATTTCCTTTGAGAAGGAGGTGTGGCCTATGTGCATTTCCTTTGAGAAGGAGGTGTGGCCTATGTGCATTCCCTGTGAGAAGGAGGTGTGGCCTATGTGCACTCCCTGTGAGAAGGAGGTGTGGCCTATGTGCACTCCCTGTGAGAAGGAGGTGTGGCCTATGTGCATTCCCTTTGAGAAGGAGGTGTGGCCTATGTGCACTCCCTTGAGAAGGTGAGAAGGAGGTGTGGCCTATGTGCACTCCCTGTGAGAAGGAGGTGTGGCCTATGTGCACTCCCTGTGAGAAGGAGGTGTGGCCTATGTGCACTCCCTGTGAGAAGGAGGTGTGGCCTATGTGCTTTCCCTGTGAGGTAGGTGTGGCCTAGGTGTGCCTATGTGCACTCCCTGTGAGAAGGAGGTGTGGCCTATGTGCACTCCCTGTGAGAAGGAGGTGTGACCTCTTCCGGCAGTCCTGTGTCCTCGTATTAGTGTATGTGTTAGGCTTTGTATGTGTATGTGTTGTGTCTTTGTCCCGTTTTTGTCTCTCTTCTCCTTGACACTCTCTCTCCCTCTCTCTCTCTCTCTCTTTGTGCGTCTCACTCATTATGGGTAATGTCAAGCTGCCAAGGCAGTTTATGATGCTGGAGAAGTACTAATGACCACAGTGGCGGTTTTTCTATAAAACATCCCTTTCCACAGTCGTGTGTTTCTCAGCGTGGGTGTTTTTTTTTTTTTTTTCCCCCTCCTGATTTATTTCCCATCGCTCTGACGTCGTCTGCTTCTCGTAGTATTCGTTATTATTTTTTTACACCTCTCTATCGTATCCCAGACTACAGCGAACTAATCCCACCTAACCCAACATCTGTAATCCAGATTCATGAATGAATATTGGCTTTTATTTTGTTGTTGTTGTTGTTGTTTAGATTCCAGTCAGTCTGAACATTTTAAAATCGATGGATATTTAAGGGCTTTTTTTTTTTTTGACCAATCAGAATCGAGAACTCCAAGGGCCCTTACTCTGTCGTCGCAGGGCTTCAAGAGCCGTAAAGAATGAGAGATTTGATTTGTGTTGCATTTCAAAGTGACTACGCAAGTGCACAGCCGTCCTCCCTAAGCAGAGCCCCGCCCTCGCTCTTTCTCTTCTTCTCTCGTTCTTTTTCTTAGACTTCTTCCATTACTAGTGTGAGGATGACATGAGTAATGGAGGCACTAAAGGATAAAGAAAGGATAGATGGATGGATGGATGACAGAATGTGTCACATGAACAGACTTCTGGACAGATGGGAGAATGGAGAAATCCAGACGGAGGAAACGCCCACACATGATTGTTAAAACAACTCCGAGTGAAATTACAGGGAGAGTCCAAAACACTCTCTCTCTCTCTCTCTCTCTCTCTCTCTTTCTTTCCCCCCTCGTTTTTTTTCTCTTTCTCTGTTTCTCTGTATCTTTTACTCACTCTCTTACTCTGTCTGTCTCTCTCTGTCTGTTTCTTTCTCTCATTTGTCTTTTCTCTTTCCTTCTATACATCTGTCTGTCCCCCTCTCCCTCTGTCTTCATCTCTTTCTGTCTGTTTGTCGTCCCGTCTCCTTCCTTTTTTGACCTTTTCTCTCTCCTTCTCTCTTGTCTGTCTCTGTCCCTGTAAAGACCCTCCCACTGCTCCTCTTGGCTGCCCTCCAGTCGTCTCTTCTCCTCTTTTCTTTTGCTTTGTCCCCTCCTCTGTGCTTTCACACGTGCGATGATGTCATGTGTGTCCAGAGCGCCGGAATTCTTCTTTAATGATGTCGAAGCAGAAACGCAGCAGTGTTCCTGATGTTAAAGGTGCGCTAAGTGTTATTAAAGCGCTCGCTCATCCCAAAATCACCGCTTTAATACTGCACACAGTACCTGATTGTTCCTTCTGTCTCTTCCTCTGTCTCTCTCTCTCTCTCTCTCTCTCTCCCCCCCTCTGTCACTTTTACTGTCTCGGTCTCTTCTTTTGTCTCTCCCTCTGTCACTTCTACTGTCTCTCCATCTCTCTCTCTCTCTCTCTCTCTCTCTCTCTCTCCATCACTTCTACTGTCTCTCTCTCTCTCTCCCCATCACTTTAATGTCTCGATCTCAGTCTCTTCCTCTGTCTCTCTTTCTCTCCCTCCCTCTGTCACTTTTACTGTCTCTGTGTCTCCATCTGTCTCTCCCTCTGTCACTTCTACTGTCTGTCTCCATCTCTCTCTCTCTCTCTCTCTCTCTCCCTCTCCCCATTACTTCTACTGTCTCTCCCTCAGTCTCTCCTTCTGTCTCTCCCTGTCACTTCTACTGTCTCTCCCTCTATCTTGTTGTGTCTCTCCCTACATCTCTCCTCTCTCTCTCCCTCTGTCTCTTCTATTGTCTCTCTCTATCTCTCCTTCTGTCTTTCCCTCTGTCACTTCTGCTGTCTCTGTCTCTCTCTCCCTCTACATCACTTCTACTCTCTCTCTCTCCATCTGTCTCTCTCTCTCTCTCCCCATTACTTCTACTGTCTCTCTCAGTCTCTCCTTCTGTCTCTCCCTGTCACATCTTCTGGCTCTCCCTCTATCTCTCCTTCTGCCTCTCCATCTGTCACTTCTACGGTCTCTCCCTGTTAGTTCTACTGTCTGTCTCTATGTCACTGTCTCTGTCGCTCGCTCTATCTCTCATCCTGTCTCTCCCTCTGTCACTTCTACTGTCTCTGTCTCCTTGTCACATCTACTGTCTCTCTCTATCTCTCCTTCTGTATCTCCCTGTCACGTCTACTGTCTCTCCCTCTATCTCTCCTTTGTTACTTCCACTGTCTCTGTCTCTCCCTGTCACTTCTGTCTCTCCATCTGTCTTTCCTTCTGTCTCCCCATCTCTAATACTGTCTCTCTTTCTGTCTCTTCTCCAATCTTCTTCTCCCTCTATGTCTCCCTAACTTTATCCTACTGTCTCTCCCTCTGTCTCACCTTCAATATTTCCTTCTGTTTCTCCATATCTTTGCTATGCTGTCTCTTCTGTTCCTCTCTCTTTTTTTGCCTCGCCTTCTATATATCCTTGTCTCATCCTCAATCTCTCCCTCTGTTTTTCCTACTGTATCTCCCTTTATCTCTCTTCCTGTCTATCCATCTTCCTCTCTGTTTTCCTTCTCTCACTCCTTGTCTTTCCTCCCGTCTCTCTCTCTTTCCCTGTCAATCTCTCCCCTTTTGTATCTTTTCTTGTCCCCCATGTTTACTGTTTTCTCTTTTTGACCCGCTTTTTTATTTCCCTGTCCCTTTTAAATTTCATTATGACTCTCTCTCTCTCTCTCTCTCTACCCCCTCCTCTCCCTCATGCTGACTCTTCCTGTCTCTTTGTTAATTTAATAAAGTCTGAGCTTGACTGACCTCACTGTTACAGAATGCAGCAAAACACAGTTCTCTCTCTCTCTCTCTCTCTCTCTCTCTCTCTCTCTGTGTGTGTGAGACTGAGAGTGAAAGAGACCCAGTATGCTGTCTTTTTTCCTTTCACCGATGAACACTCCAAAAGACTAATTTGCCATGTGGATGTGTGTGTGTGAGCGAGAGCGAGAGAGAGAGAGAGAGAGAGAGAGAGAGAGAGAGAGACAGACATGGGTTTAAAGCTTTTCTCCCCAATAGAAGAATTTGTTAATAAAGTGTGGGCCGTGACCCACTTATTGATTGAATGCACTTCAGAAACAACCTGCTGCTAGTTTATGATGTTTAATAAAGTGTGTGTGTGTGTGTGTGTGTGTGTGTGTGTTTTGACATGAAGTTGAATTCTCTATCTCAGACCCTGGAGACACAGCTGTAGGTGGAGACGACCTTTGGCTTTTAACAGTTGGATATGGGTGTGTGTGTATATATGTGTGTGTGTGTGTGTGTGTGTGTGTGTGTGTGTGCGCGTGTGTGTGTGGTGGAATGCAGCTGTGATGGAAGCCGGCTCATGGCTCTGTCTCTAGCGTTTTACCCAGAATTCCACAGCGCTCTCTGTGCCAGGACGGTTTTGTTAGTTATCGTTCTTATCGCCGCATCGTGATTAGCCAGATAGCAGAGCAGATTTATACGTTGCATGCTAAGGTTATTTGTGTTTTACATTCTTCCTGTCTGAGGATTTTTGTCAGTTAAGGTGTAATTAATCATTAATTACACACACACACACACACACACACACACACACACACACACACACACACACAGCATACTATTTCCAAATTTGTCAAATTCCCTGGAGCTATTTTTTTGCTAGCTCATAAGCATCTTTCATTCTGAGGTGTTGCTATTGGAATGTACCTCACACACACACACACACACACACGAAAGGGATTACAAGCTAATAATGTTATATTATATTATATAGCAGTTTGTCAAAAATAATGTGTGTAGTTTAGTAGCTAGCTAACAGTCTGTTATGTAGTTACTTTGATGAATGCTCCATTATGTTTGTGGTAAAGATGAGGTAAAATTGAGGTATTTTTATGGTACGTTTTTATTTAGAGCTGGGTGAAATGTTTTTAGCCGCTGTCGTTTTGTGGCTGCTGTTGTCATCAATAAATTAGTCGTGCCGCTTTTCCTTTACTTGCCAAAAACCTTTGGCTTTGGCTTGTTGAGGTTGACTGATGAAACCGCGCCCCAGTTGGAAACGAACTCTTCAGATTCGCCATTGTGGTCCGCCATGCTTTATTCGACATAAAGTCGAATTAAGCGATAATGACGATTAACCGCCCCGCTCTAACTTGAGGGATAAGGGCCTTGCTCAAGGGCCAAGCAATGGTAGCATGGTGGTGCAAGGATTTGAATTCCTGACCTTCTGTTTCAATGCCTTAAACACCGACTTCCCTCCAGTAGATCTGCTCATGAAGCAATTTCAGTGTATTTCATTAACCACTTCACTGCTGCTGCGTCCAAACTAAAAACTCCTTTTAAAAGTTTTAAAAGCATTTCCTCCACTTTGAATTCCTACTTGTCTGCTCCGGACGGTCTCCTCTGTGCCTCTGGTCCGCCGAGTGGCGTTAAATAAACATGGCTGCAACAAAAGAGTAAGCAAAGTTCCCATAGGTTCAATTTCAAGACTTTGTTTTCATTTGTTTGTGTGGGTGTGGTGAGTTTGAGTTCACGTGGGAGATTCCGTTCGAGCAGGTGCATGGCACAAATCTTAAAAACATCCCCTTTTAAACTTTAGAATGCTCTAAAGCGAAACAGACCAGCGCCGATTTTAGACCGCGGGTGGACTATTTCAGGCAGGTATTTGGTGTGGCTTAGGGAAGTGTGTGTCTGTGTGTGTGTGTGTGTGTCTGTGTGTGTGTGTGTGTGTGTGTGTGTGTGTGAGTGAGGGATCAGTCGCTCTGCCCAGGCGCTGCAATGCAAACCGACACGATTGGCTTGCACTCATGTAATTCCGCTTATTTAAACTGTTCCAGACTAGGATCGGCTCTGGGCTTTGATTTTTTTAAATGAAGGGGGCGGAGTTACAGCTGGAATGATGCATTTGCAATATCGTGATTCCGAAATGGTGGTATTATGTTAAAGCCGAGGGCGGATAACGAGTAACGTTTGGAACGTTGCATTAAATCATCCGCAAGCTTTTAATCCACACTGTGGCGCTCCGGAATCCTGACCGTTCCAGAAGCTGAACACACTCGGCTCTCGGCCAGGAGCCAGACGAACTCCAGACGCGTCGTGCATAATTGATAAAATATCGATTTACTTTTTCTCGGTTGAGAGACGGATACAAATCTCTTCCGATACTCTATAGATTTGCGATTCTGTGGAGGAAAAAAAAAAAGTTTTTTCCGCCATAATTATCGTTTCTGAATTTGATCGTTTTTTTTTTCCCCCTCCTTTCTACTCGGGTCAGCGTTTGTTTTCTTGAGAACCTGCCAATTAAAGAATCGTTAGAGACTCCCGAGGTTTCGCGCTGTGCAAGAGTTCAGGGACTCCTCCTAGCTGGGGCCCGGCATGACGTTCACAAATCGAGCACTGTGCAGATGCGCTTTCCGTGGTTTGGCGTGGAAGATCTCGGGCGATACGGCTGTGAACTGAAACCCTGTTAAAGATGTTGATGCTCGCCTACATCCGTACTAAACTTGACTAACACCTCTTGCGTGTGACCGAATCTCACAAGATTCTCTTCCCAGAAGAGTGGAGGTTATTATATTACATCGAACGGAGATTAGGCTATGTCTACACTAATCCAGCTAAATTTAAAACTGAATTCATTTATACATCTCCCACAAATTATACGAAATAAACCCTGTTATTAACAGAAATATCTACCATCAATTCTAATTAAGGCATACCTTGACCTCTCATGTCAAGTCCCCCTGATTATTAAAGACATCTTGCTGGACTGTTACTTTCACAATAAGAAGATTTTACTCTGAAACGTGTCATTTTTCATGACGTCTCTACTTAAGTTTTCTGCTGCGTGCAAAGGTGAAGCACTTTATATAGAAACGCCAATACTGTGAACTTGATGATTTATGTCACGAATGCAACCTCGATGCTAACAACAAACAACAACAAACAAACAAACACTAATCCAGTTACGTTGAAATCTGTTTTTGTTTCAAAAACGCTGTTCCTTTCCAAAAAAATTTATTCATTTACCTTGAAATATCTGAAAACGCACTTCTTGAAGATATTTTGAATCGCAATGGCAATGATTAAATACACATCATTTTTTCATTAAAACTTCCGTTTTCACATTTGTTTTAAAAACTCTGTGTGTACAGGAGGTGAAAGATTTTAAAAACAGATTATTGTTGACGCGTGAAATGGGACGTTTTAAGGTTCTTACGTCTTTTGTAAACTTAATCGTCAAAGTTTTACCTCAGGATTTTCTTTATTCTTGTGTAGAAACATTGTTAGCATGTGAAACGTGAAGTTTTAGGATTCTTCTGTTATTTGTAGACCTTAAACTTCACATATCATCAAAGTTTTACCTCAGAATTTTGTTTATTCTTGTGTAGAAATATTGTTGCCATGTGAAACAAGACGTTTTAAGGTTCTTCTATTTTTGTAGACCTTAAACTTAACATATCATCAATGTTTTACCTCAGAATTTTCTTTATTCATGTGTAGAAAGTGTATATTGCTAGCATGTATATTGTTAGCATCACCCAGCTTATTGTCTGAAGAAGTTTTTGCAAATGTTGTTTGCCGGGGCATTTGTGGGGAAACTTTCCCGTCATTCCTGCGTTCGTGTTTTTATTAACACATCACCTCGGAATCGGAGCGTGCGACAGGACTGTCGTTACACAGTTACGCCGTTTCTGACAGTGTAGCTCCCGCCTTTTGGGGGGGGGGGGGGGGGGGGGGGGCGTTGATGTGTTCATTTAGATCCATTTAACGCGTTGTTTAAAAGTCTTTTACGAGCCTTGAACTGGATTAAAGCCCAGCATGTGAACATGAGAGAGAGGAGAAGAAGAAAAAAAAGGTGAAAAAGAAAGAGAAAGGAAAAGGCAAGAAAAAACAGGGAGCGCATTGAAAGGGAGAAATTTATGTAGCGTGTAAAGGTTAGCCGAAGCCTGAACTCTCTGAGCTTCTGTGGTGTTTGTGTGTGTGTAGTGTCTCTCTCTCTCACACACACACACACACACAAAACAGAAGATTCCATCCTAAAGAGAGGCCTACGTGAAACATCCAGCGGAGGGGTGTTTTAAATCCAGGTCGATCCTTAATGAACACGCTGACCTTAAATCAGCTTGGTATTCGTTTCTCAGTGAGCTGGCGGCAAAAGTGCTGATCCCGGATCATTTCACAGTGACACACTTGTTTCCCGGCGCTGCATTCATCAGCGGTGACTTTGGTGTTTTTGTTTGAGCTCTCGGCTCCTTTCTGGTGGCCATTGAATTGAATGAGCGAGAGAGAGGATGAAAGGAACCAAAGAAAAAAGCGAGCTGTAGAGCAACAAGAGGTTTAAAGCGAACGAGTGGGAGCGATGGAGGGATAGACGGAGAGCACACTCATTTTCATTCAAACGCATGAATATCGTTCAATTTCACTTTTAACATAGCTTCTAGTTTGAGGAAACCACGCCCACTTTATTCGATTGGGTTTTAGCGATTTTATATATATATATATATATATCGATGTTTTCGTCTTCATCATGAATAAATCAATCACTGAAATGCTTCGCTTTGGAAGTGAAATTGTTTGTACAGGTGAATGTGGCAGGTGCACGAGGCATGAAAGGTTTGTGTTGCCATAGGGATGGGTGTGTGTGTGTGTGTGTGTGTGTGTGTGTGTGTGTGTGTGTGTGTGTTGGGGAAGGAAGGGGGTGAGATGTAAAATTGACTTGTTCAAGCTCAGCACTCAAACATACTACAGCCTGTGACCCACCCTGTGTGTGTGTGGTGTGTGTGTGTGTGTGTGTGTGTGTGTGTGTGTGTGTGTGTGTGTGTGTGTGTGTGTGTGTGTGCATGTTGGCAAGCTCTCCTCCCTAGGCTGCGTGTTTTTTCGAGATTAATAGTGTTGCTCTGAAACGGATTGAGCAACAGTGTTAAACGAAACCAAATGTTTTTGGGACGTGGCCCGGACCCCTCGACATGGTTCGGGACGCATCCCGAAAACATTTGGTTTCGCTTAGCGTTCACTTGCCGTCGCCCGTTTTCTAGTCTCTCTCTCTCGCAAAAAGCAAGTGAGGGCGGAGCTTACCTTAGATTTAATTAACCAGGGGGGCACACTAGATCATGGGACGTTACCAGGCACAATACCAGGTTTCCCAGGCGCCTGGCTTGCAGAGCCCTGGGAAACATGTTCACCTGATTTGTGGGAAGTGGTAGCTCGTCAGGAGGGGTACGCGGTCGGACATCTGATCGAAAGGTCATGCGTCTCTGAGCGGGTACAAAGCGCTAACACTCGAGATCCCTTCTATACGAGAACCCTTCACATACTTTCTATAAGCGGATTCTCAATGAAAAGATTTTAATAAGGCAAGAGGGTACAAACTTTTGCACTAGATTACCATGTTGTGTAGTAGGTGTGTGCGTGTGTGTGTGTGTGTGTGGGTGGGTGGATAGTGTTTTGTCTTCGAGTGTTCCTGAATAACAGTGAATATTCCACTGAATATGCTCACCTCAGGAACTCTGACTTCATCTCACCACACACACACACACACACACACACACACACAGTCTTTCTCTACTAATATTGACCTTCACATACCATATGTGCGGCTTCATAACAGTACATTTCCTGGCCTTGCACACATACACATACGCCATGTCACATTCGTTTGGTTACATCAATAAAAGTCGAATTTGCAAATGTAAAAGATGCCCCCACCCCCCACACCCCATACACACCCCAATGAGAAACATGTAATTCCTTTTGATTACACAAACCAGATCCAGGCGCACACACACACACACACACACTCACACTTTTTTTTCTGGAACCTTTGACTTTCATCCATTGCTTTGACTTTCAAATTCCACAACCATCAAAATCGATCAAGTAAAAAATAACGAGGGAAAACTAAAGAAAGATGAAAGTGGGTCTGATTAAAGTCGTTAGCTGTTGAAGGACTTTGGGGTCTTGGTGCCTTAGGGGGGTATTGAGTTTATACACCAGCGCTGATGAATTCTCAGATCTGATTGGACAGAAGGTGTTGATGAAATTTGATCAAACATGTGTGTGAGGGGGTGAGGGCAGTGGGTTTGTAAGTGTTTGTGTGTGGTAAGAGTGTGTGTTGGGTAGGTAAGTATGTTTGTGTGGGGTAAGAGTGTGTGTTGGGAAGCAGGTGTGTTCGTGTGTGGGGTAAGAGTGTGTGTTGGGAAGCAGGTGTGTTTGTGTGTTGGGTAGGTAAGCATGTTCATGCAGGGGGTAAGAGTGTGTGTGGGATAAGCAGGTGTGTTTGTGTGTGGGGTAAGAGAGTGTGTTTGGTAAGCAGGTGTGTTCGTGTGTGGGGTAAGAGTGTGTGTTGGGAAGCAGGTGTGTTTGTGTGTTTTGTAAGAGTGTGTTGGGTAGGTAAGCATGTTCATGCGGGGGGTAAGAGTGTGTGTGGGATAAGCAGGTGTGTTTGTGTGTGGGGTAAGAGGGTGTGTTTGGTAAGCATGTGTGTTTGTGTGTTTTGTAAGAGTGTGTGTTGGGTATGTAAATATGTTTGTGTGGGGTTAAGAGTGTGTGTTTGGTAAGCAGGTGTGTTTGTGTGGGGGGTAAGAGTGTGTGTTGGGTAGGTATGTTATTATCGGATGTGTGCGATGATGCATGCAGGTGAGTGGTCATGTGTTTTGGTAGCTGTGTGTGTGTGTGTGTGTGTGTGTGTGTGTGTGTGTGTGTGTGTGTTAGGTAAATGTTTATGGCTAGTTAAGTGGGTGTGTGTTTGGGGAGGGATAGATAGGGGTGTCGTAAAGCAGATGTGGATGGTTGTGAGGGTAGGTCGGGGGTGTGTGTGTGTGTGTGTGTGTGTGTGTGTGTGTGTGTGTGTGTGTGTGTGTGTTGAAAGGAATAACACACACTTGACAATCTGGTGTGCACATGGTGAGCGAGAAAGTGTGTGTGGGGGGGAAGCAAGGCGAGAGAAGGAGAAAGTTTGTTTTATGGCGTGTCTATTTTAAGGGTGAGCGTGTTCTACGACGGATATGAAGATGAGTTGAGTTTATGAATATAGGTAGTTTAGGGTTCTGACAGGAACGAGCGAGAGCGTAAGTTATCATTCGCAAGGCGCTATTGTTTGCTCGTCTTGGCGGTCCTGATGTCATTTCCTATCCAGCTGGATAAAAATAAAGATGCGACTGGAGGGGGCGACCATTTTCCTAGCACATGTTCGGCCTCTTCTTGTCTCCAGAAAGCACACAAAACCCGTGCAGGGATGCTCGTTTAGTCACTCGGCAAGTTCTTCTTTGCTCTTCGAACATGGTTTACAGACCGGGTGGTGAAGGAATGGTTTCTTGTTGACCCGACGCTGAACCCGGTGTGGTCATGTTCCAAACCGCAGCCCTGGCGCATGCTCGTCGAAGGGCGTCTGGGTGATTTGAATTCTGTTAATCACACGCTGATGGGGTTAAACCTTTCGAATGGTCTCCGCACAGCTGTGCTTGTCTTTCGGCCAAGAAACCCACCCTTTCTCTCTCTCTCTCTCTCCCTTTTCTCTTTCACCATCCCTCGCTTTTCCTGGAGCCGTGAATCACTTAAAGGACTCTTCCAGCAACCAAACTAAAACCCTTAGAAATGACCATATGCTAGCGATTATCAATAATAAGTGGTCTAAGGCGCTGGGCTGCTTATCGGAAGATCCGGGTTCGAGCCCCGGTATTGGCCAAGCTGCCGCCCTTGGGTCCTTGGGTCCCCTAACCCTCTGTGCTCCAGGGGCGCCGTATCATGGCTGACCCTGCGCTCTGACCCTGGCTACCAACATCAAGCTGGGATATACGAAGAAAAGAATTTCACTGTGCTGTAATGTTATGTGACACATAAAGGATATTATATTATATTATATTATATATATGTGTGTGTGTGTGTATATTGCGTATATGTATTGCTAAATTAGTTAGACTGCTAACTAAGCTAGGTTAGCTAGCCAGCTTGACTTGTTTTTTTTTGTTTGTTTTTTTTATTTATTTATCAGTTTTAAAAGCTAGCGAGGCCGAATTCTTGCTTCAGCTTCATCTTCACCAAAACCCCAATCCCAGCCAAACACAGCGCTAGTCACATTTGCTACGTAGCATGTTTAAATAACTTGCTAATCGTTTGGCTAATGAGTCACCGCTGAACCTGCGGCGCTTGGAATCCACGGCTATGCCAAGCTAAGCGCTCTCCTGCTTTAAAACTCTGCCCGGGTGTGCTAGGCTAAAACGTGCTAAAGTCTTCTTAGTCTTGGCAGGTTAAAGGAAGAATGATGGAAATTATTAACATTCCATTGCAACATGTGGTGTTCCATTTATTCTCACACACACACACACAGCACTGAAGAATGCTGGGATATCATTTTGTACGGTGAAAAAGGACGATGACAAGGAATGGAGAGACATGGACAGTGAGTCATAGGTGAAGAAAGAGAGAGAGAGATGTGTGTGAGAGAATGATGAAGAGTAACAGGAGGAGCAAAAGAAGGGGTGAGAAATGAAGAGAGCATGAGAGTGAAGGGGCAAAATGAGTAAAAGGGAAGAAGAAAGAGAACAAGAGACAAAGAGCTTGAGATCCGCGGGGTTTGTGGTGATTTAGGCCCTCGGATGGAGGTACGCGAGCTCAGTGCGAAAAGCAACAGGCGAGAGGGAAATAAACGAGTGCGGGAGGAGGAGATGAGCGTTTTAGAGCGAAAGAATGAAGTTTAGGTGAAATAATTGAACAATATGATTTTCTTGGTCATTCTAACACGGCCTGTTAACTGTTGCGGTTTTGGACGTCTGTTCCCTCACATGGTTTTCGTTGCTAGTAAGCTAACTAGCGTCCATGCTAATGAACCTTTAGGTGAAATACGAATCAAATTTACCTCAGCTGTGTGGAATAGGAAAGGATAAACGGCTGAGAACAAGAAATGACCTTCAAGTAACATATTGAGGTTTCTCGCTGCTTACGCTTGCAATCGAAAAATATCTCTGTTTACTAACATTATGTAATTTAAATATCCATGTAGCGGGGCATGGTGGCTTAGTGGTTAGCACGTTCGCCTCACACCGCCAGGATCCGGGTTCGATTCCCGTCTTGGCCATGTGTGTGTGGAGTTTGCATGTTCTCCCCGTATCTCGGGGTTTTTCTCCGGGTTCTCCGGTTTCCTCCCCGGTCCAAAAAAACATGCAAGGTAGGTTGATTGGCACTTTGGAAAATTGTCCCTAGTGTGTAAACGTGTGTGTGAATGTATGAGAATAGCTTCCTTGTTGTATACGTTCCCTCTGACAGTGGTTTGTTCGCTCTATGCGGTCGGGTAAATAAAACAATACTTGTTTTTAGTTAATGCAGTATAAGAAGCAACACGAGCCTTGTAAAGACTGGCCGGAATTTAACCGAGAAGAAAGCTGGTGCGTCATTGAGGCTGCTCACGGTCTCATTTTCTCCCAGAAATGCACTTCGGCAATGGATGCGGTCGTATTCCTGCCATAAATCCTTAAAGGTCCGTGTTTATTGAGGGAGAGGGGGGGGGGGCTGTATGTCGAAAGCCACGAGTCCATGTGGTGATTCTCATCATGGGCCCGAGAGAACTGGCAAGCTGATGCTTAAAACAGATCGAGAACAATTGCTGCTCTCAGAATGATGCAAAGTCAAGGCAAGAGGTGGACGGAGAGATGGATGGATAGAGAAGAATGGAGAGCAGACAGAGGGGCAAATACGCAACAACTTCCCCCACACCAGGTTTATAAACGTTTATTGCGAGAAATTTGTTCTGGCACGCCGGATCTTACTATTTAAACTTTGAAGGAATACTTCCATCGTTCTCTCACGCCCACACTGTCTTCTTTTAATACTCCCTCGCTCGTATGGGAGCGGGGGGGGGGGGGTGTTTACTAGGGTTCCATAGCTGTACAACAGAAAAGCACTTTGTGGCCACTGAGAGTCTCAGCATTTTCAGAAAGCAGACTCACAAAGGAGTTTGAATCTTCACCGTAAGTGTGCTTTATTGGCGTGACAAAAACCGTACATTTGTACGGCCAAAGCCATTTTGGGCTGCATACAAATATCGTATAAAAATAATAATCAAATAAACGAACAGATGGAGGAAAAAGACAAAAAGCAGGAATACAGTACAGTTGAAACCGATATTTACAACATGGAAAAATGCGTCTTTTATCTCTTGGTGGAATAGAAACACGAGTCTCTAACGACAGACTTGCATGTCAAAGTAATAAGTCATATTTATCCATAGGGGCAGGAAATGCATTCATTCAAGTGACCCATGACTATGAAAATATGTGATGGCTGGTTTCAGGTGTCTTAGAGGGAAAATTGTACTAATCTCGTTGTCAGTATCTAGTGAGAATTGAAAATCGGTGTAAATCCCAACTTGAGCGTCTCTTGTTTTGTCGTTGCCGTGTCACGCTCCAAGTTGCGCGCTCGCTACCTTTTAGTGTGTATCGTAACCTTTTTAGAGCAAACCTTTAACGGGGTGAAACGTGATAGCACTGGGTGTGTGCATGAGGGTCGGGGGCGAGCATGGTGGAACGCTCAATAGTCCGTAGTGCAATATCTGTTTCACAGCTGAGAAACACATCACCTCTTCCCTCGGGAACTGTTTTCTCATTCATTTCTCTTTTCCTTGTCCATGTGCGTTTGATCTTTTTGCCTCACACACTGAACTGCAAGACGACGGGCTAATTGAGGAGAAGCTGAAAACGCTTCAAGGCCTTGACTCTCGCTCTTTTATTTATCTCTCGCTCTCATTTCTGGTGCAGGGCTTTGTCCTGATCCCTCGTCTACTTAGCGTGGTTCATTTTGGGGGTTTGGTTTGGCATGAACGCAAATCAGCGTCCGACTTGTGGAACACTTTTCTGTCCACAAGCTTCAGAATCCAAAATCATTCATTCATTCATTCATTTTCTAGCGCTTTATTCGATCTTCCCTCGGGTCACGGGGAGTCTGTGTCTATCTCAGGCGTCTATGGGCATTAAGGCAGGATACCCTGGATGTCAAGTCAAGTCACCCTCAAGTCAAGTTCTACCATACAGCCCCATACCATTCTCCCTCCCCCACCAAGCTTTCCATTTTCCACAGTGCGTTCAGGCAGGTATCGTTCTTCTGACATCCACCAAACCGCGACTCGCCCATCAGAATACGACTCGCAAAGACTCTTCCGTAAGTGCTTCAGTTTACCCACTGGCGGAAACGAATATATTCACTAATTACGAAGTGTGCAGCGATATTTTTGTTAATATATCGTATATCCAACATGTTGAATTACTGAAATACGTGCATGTGGCCAAGCTCATCAGTGTTCATTCATTACTTAGCTAAAACACACACACACACACACACACCTAGAACCACACAAAGCAAGCCGCTTTTGCCTGTTATTCCTGGAACGTCTCGGCATTGTTTAGTAATACGAACTTTTCTTTCCTGCTGCAGAAAAAAAAATTACTACGAAGGATGTTGCGTCATCAGTTTGTTTGCGTGAGGAAGCCGAGTCTCTTCCTGAGCGACGTCCACGTAATAATAACAGCAGCCTCGTTCTGTACCCTTCACTGCGCCCTCACTCCACATGGGTGTGGAAGGAAACAGCTGGGAGGTGTGTGTGTGTGTGTGTGTGTGTGTGCGAGGGCAACTGTTGTGCAAAAAAGCCACACTTGACTCACCTTTAGACTACAAAGTGCAACGTTGAGGAAATATAATCTGTAATTTGTCAGAAATTCAAGAATGCAGTGTTTAATTGAATGATTTGGTCAGAAATGTATTTATTTCCTCGTGTAAATAAACTCGCGTATGAACTCGTGTTACGCTTCAAATATAGAAATTAAATCCCGTTTTAAAATAGGGAAATATTACTGTATTAAGGGGTAAATATTAAATAAACAAAAAAAGCAATGTGAGGCTAATTGATACCAATACAACGAAATCATATTATATTAAGTGTAATTACATTTAAAATAATAAAGTATTAATTATTTAACTTTATTAATTTATTCTGTAATAAAATTAAATCTGTATCTCTGGACTGTTTTCAGAGCTTACCCATTGTGTGTGTGTGTGTGTGTGTGTGTGTGTGTGTGTGTGTGTGTGTGTGTGTGGAGACAGCCTTGGCAGGTGGCCCTGCATCTCCGCATCCTTTAGAGATGTTCTGTTCGGTCCACTTTTCGTTCTCACATCGCCCTTTCGTCTCTCTCTCTCTCTCTTTCTCTCTCTCTCACACCATCGCCTGGCTCACTCACTCTAATCTCTCGGACTCGATAAGACACCCTCGACTCTCATCTGCAGGGGCTCCGGATGGAGCCGCCTGGAAAGAAAGAGCAGCACCAGCGGATAAGCGAGTGTTTGTGCGAGACAGTGGGGGGAATGCGAGTGAAAGTCTGAAAATGTGCGAGAGAAAGACGCAGTAAATGAGATCACCGCAGGAAAGAGCGCCATAGGTCACTTCCTGTGTGCAGAGCCTTTCAACTTTGACTGCGGAAAGCCGGGGCTTCAAACACTGGTTTATTCATGTGGATTTCGGCGTGTACTGGAGGGTTTCTATTACTGACTCTTCTGAATAGTAATTCGTCCGTCTGCTGGAGTCGTCTTCTACTGTTAGGGTTTAGTACTACTTCAAATATTGATACAGTTTAACACTAATATATAACTTAGTCCAATTCCAGTAACAAAACTTACTTGTATATATATATATATATATATATATATATATATATATATATATATATATATATATATATATATATATATATATATATATATATAGGGAGGTGGTAGCCCAGTGGTTAAGGTGTTGGACTCTGGACTGGAAGATCACGTGTTCAAACCTCACCACCACACCAAGCTGCCACAAGTGGGCCCTTGAGCAAGGCCCTTAGGTCCGTAGGCCAACACCTTAACCACTGAGCCACCACCTGCCAGGCTTAGTGGTTAGCACGTTCGCCTCACACCGCCAGGGTTCCGGGTTCGATTCCCGTCTCAGCCATGTGTGTGTGTGGAGTTTGTGCATGTTCTCCCCGTGCCTCAGGAGTTTTTTTCTCCGGGTTCGGTTTCCTCCTGGTCCAAAAACATGCACGGTAGGTTGATTGGAAAATTGTCCCGTGTGTGTGTGTGAGTGTGTGTGTGTGTGTGAGTGTGTGAGTGTGTGTGAGTGTGTGTGTGTGTGTGTCCTGCGATGGGATCGGATAAAGCAGTAGAAGATGAATGAATGAATGAATGAATGAATGTATTCACTATACGTGTGTATGTGTGTATATGTATGTATGTGTAGGTGTGTGTGGTGTGTGTGTATATATATATATATATATATATATATATATATATATATATATATATATAATGAATGTGTGGTATGTTGTTTGTGTGTGTGTGTGTGTGTGTGTGTGTGGTGTGTGTGTGTGTGTGTGTGTGTGTGTGTGGGCCTGAGTGTTGCAGTGCGCCGTATCCAGCAGACTGTATTTGATACGACACATGTGGAGTCGTTTCCTGTTTCTCTGACGCGGTCTTCTGGCTCTCCCAGTCCTTAATAAACAAAACAAAAGAAAAAACCCCGAAGAGGCCAGCTGGATTAAACAAATAAAGCGCTGCGCTGTGCGAGACCGCCGCGGAGGAATCGGCAGCCGGCGGCCGTCAGTCGCGGGAACAACGGGGCGATTGAAATGGTACGGAAGCCATTAAACTATCGTTAGTGGGTTTAACCTCTTGAACGGCTCAGAGTGAAAAATCAGCCGAGCGGTACCTTTCAAGGCGGGGGGGGAGCGACTCGAGTCGCGTCGCAGAGATTACAGCGAAATGAATAGGAGGGGCCAGGGAGGAAGGAAAGCGCACGACGTGCAGATGTGTAAAGATGTATTCGTTTGTTTGTTTACTCAGCAGTGTGTGAGCCGCGTAGCAATATTCAACCCCCACGTTTCTGGGATTTGCATGTGCGTGAAGTAAGACCGTAGCGCCGCTTAACACGTCTCCAAAACGCACCGCGGCCGTTATCTCTGGGTTTCCTAGGACCCTAACACCTGCACATCTGTTTCCCTTTAGTGCGAGGCATTCCCCCTGACTCACAATAGAGTCGGGGTGCTCCTACAGACTCATACACCTTGCAAAAGGAGGCTCCGCCTTCAAACCACCTGCAACCGGAGACCACAGGTCAAAGGTTAATGCCTTCCAGTTCACCTCACTCGTGCGGCGAACAGGCTCTCAAGTGCGACCCCGAGGTCACGAGACATGAGCTGTTAAAGTCAGCCCAGGTCTCGAAGGGAATAAAAGTCGTTAAATCGTGTATATATATATATATATATATAGTGTGGAAGGAAAGAAAATATCCAGGAAGTTATACACACACACACACACACACACACACACACCGAGCATTCTGGTGATAAGTGCCTTGCCCTTGACAGTGTTGCTGAACCGAGGCCTGGCGTTTCCAGGGTTTTTTTCCGCGCTGGACAGGAAGGACGACCCGATGGTGGAAATCTCACTCATGAGCAGATTGTTAACCGGGACGAATCCGGAGTCGAGTCGCTCTGGAAGATATTACGGTTAACAGAAACCTTCCATCCATGACTCCTCAGTCACTAGTGAGCATGTATTTTTGTCAATGGGCAAAAAAAAAAAAAAAAGAAACATCATATAGTTTCCAGTTGTACGTTATTCATGATTCAGTTGTATATTAGATTAAAAGGAAAATGTAATAAATATTAAATATGTAAAAAAAAATGCAAGGAAAGATTATTACAGGTTGCACACCACAGGCAGGGCTGTCTGTGTGAGTCCTCAATGCTTTGATTGATGTGAGGGCGTGTGTGTGTGTGTGTGTGTGTGTGTGTGTGTGTGTGTGTGTGTGTGTGTGTGTGTAGCATTTCGGAATCAGGACTTGTCGCAGTTATTTTTTATTTATTTATTTTTTTTGGTTTGGCTCCGGCATCGACGCGAGTTTCCGAAAACGCCGACAAAACCGCGACCACGAAAACCACTGCGCCGCCTGTCAGCGGCTTCAGCTCTGCCAATCCTCACGTGGGCTTTAAAGTCGGGGTACAGTGTTGTTGCTAATTCAACAACAACAACAACAACAATATACAGCAGTAAACAATATTCAGACTATTATTCAACTTTTTCCTGGATGTTAAATGATTTTTTTCAATGCATCTGTTAGGGTTAATTCAGCATTAACCCAACATTAACCCAGCGTTAACCCAACATTAACCCAACATTAACCCAGCGTTAAACCAACATTAACCCAGCGTTAACCCAACATTAACCCAACATTAACCCAGCGTTAAACCAACATTAACCCAGCGTTAACTCAACATTAACCCAACATTAACTCTGCATTAACCCAACATTAACTCAACATTAACCCAGCGTTAACTCGGCATTAACCGAACATTAACTCAACATTAACCCAGCGTTAACTCGGCATTAACCGAACATTAACTCAACATTAACCCAGCGTTAACTCGGCATTAACCCAGCGTTAACTCAACATTAACTCTGCATTAACCCGACATTAACCCGGCATTAACCCAACATTAACCCAACATTAACCCGGCATTAACTCTGTATTAACTCTGCATTAACCCGGAATTAACTCATCATTTACTCTGCATTAACTCGGTATTAACCCAACATTAACTGTGCATTAACCCGACATTAACCCGGCATTAACTCGGCATTAACCCGACATTAACTCTTCATTAACCCGGAATTAACTCATCATTTACTCTGCATTAACTCGGTATTAACCCAACATTAACTGTGCATTAACCCGACATTAACCCGGCATTAACTCTGCATTAACTCGGCATTAACCCGGCATTAACTCATTAACCCGGAATTAACCCGGCATTAACTCATTTACTCGGCATTAACTCTGCATTAACTCTGCATTAACTCTGCATTAACTGGGTATTAACTCAGCATTAACTCAGTATTAACTCTGCGTTAACCCGACATTAACTCTGCATTAATCCGGAATTAACTCTGCATTAATCCGACATTAACTCTGCATTAACCCGGCATTAACTCATCATTTACTTGGCATTAACTCTGCATTAACTCGGTATTAACTCGGTATTAACTCAGTATTAACCCGACATTAACTCTGCATTAACCCGACATTAACCCAGCGTTAACTCAACATTAACTCTGCAGCATAGCAACAGTCACCAGGTGTGGGCGGGGCTTAGGAAATGAAAAGCCAGTTCATTGAAAAGTTGAATTGTGGTGGGAAGAGAAATACAACTTGACTTCATACTGTGTGTGTGTGTGTGTGTGTGTGTGTGTGTGTGTGTGTGTGTGTGTGTGTGTGTGTGTGTGTGTGTGTGTGTGGCAGACACACCTCTCCTACAATAGCTCATCTAATATCCAGGTTCATGTTCCCTCTTACGTGTACATATGTGTGTGTGTGTGTGTGTGTGTGTGTGTGTGTGTGCGCGCGTGTTCAGATTGAGGAAGTGCTTTTAAGTCCGTGTTAAACATTAGCTTTTATTTCACTGCAGTTCAGACGGATTTCATGTCGTATTGAGTGGAGCTGTGTGTGTGTGTGTGTGTGTGTGTGTGTGTGTTTGGAGACGCATTTCGAGGAGAATTGGAACACACACACACACACACAGAGAGACAGAGAGAAACAAGTTCAATGTACTACTACAGCAGCACAGACACAGAGAGATACAAACACACACACACATACACACACACACAGAGACGGAGATAAACAATGAATCAGAGAGAGAGAGAATGTGTCCCACTTTTCTAGCTCACACTGACACACCCAATCCTCATATACATGCTATCTATCTATCGATCGATCGATCGATCTATCTATCTATCTATCTGTCTATATATCTATCTATCTATCTATCTGTGTTTTTCTTTTTATCTATCTCTATCGATCTGTCTATCTATCTATCTGTTTCTTTTAAACTATCTATCTATCTATATATCTGTCTGTCTGTCTGTCTGTCTGTCTGTCTAATCACTCATCTATCCATCCATACATCCATCTATTTGCTTTTCCTTTTATCTGTATGTTTTTGTTTGTTTGTTTGTTTGTTTGTTTTTCTTTCTGCCGCTGTATCTATATTTATGTGCCCGTCAGTCTCTATAGTCTAATGTTTTATCTATTTTTTTAAATGTATGTTTCTGTTTGTTTTGTCTTTCTCTCCATCACTCTCTTTTTGATTTTTCTATCTGTCCATCTGGATTATAGAGACGTTTATCTTAAGTGTTAATCTTTCAGCGAAACTGTTTCCTCGCTGTTGCTAGGCAACGCAGTGATATAATATAAACGCGTCCTACAGATTCCCCTCACGCCAACCACCGACACGCTTCACTTATTACCGAACCACACCCAACACTTATATTTATTTACTCACAAAACGCTCCGACACTGGAGACTCCTTCCTTTACAAGTCGCATAAATGTTAACGTGGCAACCGAGGTGGCAACCCCTTCTGACCAATCAGAGTGGAGATAGTGAGGTTCATGTGTGTATGTGGGGAGTCGGTGGTTAAGGCATTGGCATCTGTACCGGAAGGTCACACGCTCAAATTCCAGAACAAGAAGCTGCCACTAGTGGGCCCTTGAGTGAGGCCCTTAACCACTGAATGCTCAGTTGTAAGTCGCTCTGGATAAGGTTATGTACCAAATACCGTGTGTGTGTGTGTGTGTGTGTGTGTGAGAGAGCGAGATTTACTGTAGAAATGCACAAATTAAACACAGAGTAGTAAATACTGACCTTTAATTCCACTACATTGACGGAGACACAAAAGTGAGACTAATACAGTAAGAAAGAGACAAGCAAACTTACAGAGAGAGAGAGAGCGCGTGAGAGTGACAGAAAGAGAGACGGGGCAGTGAGAAGAGAGACAGCGCTGCACTTATTTATCCTATTGCTATTCTCTTTTTTGTCATTATATTGTTATTATAGGTATATTATGGTATATAGTATTATAGACAAAGAGGTAGAGAAACACGAGGGAGCGAAAGAAGGAAAGAAAGAAAGAAAGAAAGAAAGAAAGAAAGAAAGAAAGAAAGAAAGAAAGAAAGAAAGAAAGAAAGAAGAAACAAGAAGAAAAAAAAGAAAAACAAACTAACTAACTAACTAATAACTGAGACAGGGAGAGAGAGAATTAGTGACCTTTACTTTTCCTACACACACACACACACACACACACACCAGGCTTCGCCCTGATTGGTCAGCGCGGGCCCGCTCTCTCAAAGGGAAATGGGTCGGGTTAAGCGGGTCACGTGGTGCCTTCACTCCCCTCTGTGTGCACCGAAGGCTCCTCACTCGCGCTGGTGCGCGCGCACAACGCTCGCGCATACACGTACACACAGACTCGCACAGGCTCACAAACACACACACACACGGTGCGGAACGCCGGCAGCTCGCGCGCACACCGGGATAACACTGAGCGTGCGTATGATCGAGTCCCGGCGGGAGTGCAGCCCGGAGCCGCAGGGGAGAGGACATGCCTGCGTAAAGCTCGCGCTTTGTAAAGGGACACGCCGAGGCTCGAACACACACACGGGTGGGTTTTTACACGCTTTTACGTGCACGAGTTAGACTTTTCACGGAGAGCGCGCGCATGCATGTATTTATGTGTAATAAACAAACACGGGCTGTTTTGTTTTCGGCGCCGCGTTTGCGTTATTGTGCACGTGCGTGCGGTAGGGGTGCTTTTGGATTGCGTTTTTCGCCCGCGCGAATATATATACACATGCGCGCGCGCGCGCGCGCACACACACACACCACACACACACACACACACACACACACACACACACACACACACTGGGTGTGGAACTGCAGCTCAACCTCTACTCCACTTTCCTATTAATAGTGTTTTATATTTAAAGGAAGGAAGAGTACGGAGGGGGGGTGTGCACGCACGCACGCACGCACACACACACCTCCCCCTCTCTGAGTGTGACTGGCTAAAAGTTTTCTCTAATGGCGCCACTGGGCACTGAGGGCTCCGGTACGATACAATTTTGTGTTGTTTTTTTTTTTAGAATGAGTTTTTGTGCTTACGTCACACATTTGTTTACACAGTGGTGAGAAAAACAAAAAACACGCCGGGATAGTGAGTGAGCGGTAATGGGCAGATTTGCACGTATACCACCGACCCCCCCCCCCTGCTGATAGTATATATAAAAAAAAAGCCCCAAAACGTATTTGTGTATTGCTTATTTATATATGATGACTTTTATACGTACTAATCTCCCAGGCGCCCAATCAGATGCTTAGAATGGATATGGCCCGCCCCCTTTCTTGCTCTACAGTGATGGCGACAGATGAACGTCCTGCTAACCCGAATGCTGTATTCCAATTGTGTGTGATCCCGATGGGTCAACTCGGTCCGAGCGAACTTACTTACGATGGCGATAAAATCAAAACGGTAAAAAGTTTTGCATGCTAATCAGACGGCGATTAAATTGCAGTATGTTACTCGCCGGTGCTTTAATACTTCTGGGGAGGGCACGACGGGCCAATTTTCAAGTTATGATAGAATCTTCTGCACGCAGCGCACATCTTTTCTTACGTCTAGATTGTCTTCCTGATTGCGGTCGAAGCATAGGAGAGTTTAACGTGATTAGATTCTCTGTGTTAAGCTAGCTCATTTTTGCATAAAGGCCTCGTAAAGCTGGTATTTTGTGGCTTTAGCATTTGTTGACTTAAATGCACTATATATATGTATGTGTGTGTGTATGTGTGTGTATTTGTTTTTTTAAATGTTATGTTTACCATCGACAGTATACATATTTAAAACTAATATTTTATATACCAAAAAAAAACTATAGCTCAATCTATTTAATAATTTGATTGCCTAAAATGAGGTAGTTTAAAATGTATTAGACCATATTTGGGTGATGCATATGTCTATACAAGTGTGCGTGTTTTACATTTAATAATTAATTTTCTAAAGACATGTTCCTTTATTTACGCATATTTTAACATTAAAGTAGGAGTTTGCGGTTTAAAGAAGGAAAATCCTTAAGACTTTAAACTTGTTACCCAGTTAGAATGCGCCGATGAATATTGTGTTATTACCTATACAACACAGTGGTGTGTGTGTGTGTGGGGGGGGGGGGCATCTAGAAACTTGGCATGCGTGTTTTCTAAACCTAAAATAAAATCTGCACTCTACGGCCAAAAGTATGCGGACACCCCACCACCTCAAACCCGGTATGCGGCTGGAGCATTTTTGGAGTGCGTTCCAATCCGCTCACATTACGATCCGCTGGGATTTATTGTGTTTCCGTTTGGGAAAGCGGAACGTTCCGGCGGAAAACAAATCATTTTCTGATAGTGTGTTTATCTGTGGAAACCGTGATCTCACGTTATTGCGTAACGGTGGTGCTGATTCATTGGTGGGTTCAGGTGTGTGTGTGTGTGTGTGTGTGTGTGTCTGAGGGGGAAAAAGCGAAAAAGACAGTGGATGACTGGATGAATCCTGTCCCTGGGTAGCCCTGACAACACAATGGTTCATTGATTGAACCGGACGTTGTGTGTGAGTGTGTGAGTCTTGTGACTGCGCCATCTTTCTGCGGGTGTCCCGTCTCCCACTGTGTGTGTGTGTGTGTGTGTGTCGGATCTCCTTTGCTTGTTTCCCACAAGTCTATGCGGTAACAGCTCGTGTCATGCAACCTGAGTATGTATGAGTATGTGCGTGCTTGTGTGTGTGTGTGTGTGAGAGGAGGATAGATAAAGAGAATAATGGACTGTATCTGGAGACTGTGCAGCTGTTGTAAATCCCAGTGGTCTCTTTATCTGCTCTCTCTCTCTTATAGTAATGGTGCCAAGTGTGTGTGTGTGTGTGTGTGTGTGTGTGTGTGCGCGATGTTGCGTAACCCTTCAGTCATCTGTCCCAGATACACACTATTAGCTTCCCGGATTGCTCCGACACTTTTTTAAACTCTTCTGCTCAGGGTGTGTGTAAGACTCTGTGTGTTTGTGTGTGTGTGTGTGTCAGTGTATTTTGGTGTATGTTTGTGTTTGTCAGGTTGTATAGGTATTTGTGTGTGTGTGTGTGTGTGTGTGTCAGGCTATGTATGTGTGTCTTGGGTGTTTGTGTGTCATGCTAAGTGTGTGTGTGTGTGAGAGGCCATGAATTTATGGCGTTCGTTTTTCATGTATGTGTGTGTGTGTGTGTGTGTGTCATTGGGTGTATGTGTGTCTTGTCTAGTTGTGCGTGTTTTATTTGGTGTGTGTATCTTCGGGGGTGTGTGTTATCCACACATGCTTTTGTGTAGTAAGAGTGTGCCGTTCGAGCCGCTTCACCATGGTAACAAGAAGCGCTTGGCCACGCCCACTCTGTTCGGTCAGTCAGTGATCTGAGTGCTGGGATTAACACTGGGTTTAGTTTAATCTGATTTACACTCGGGCAGATGCTGCGGGACGTGTGTGTGTGTGTATGACAGTGTTGCAGTGTTTGTGTCATTTGTACACTTTATAGGGACACAGTGAGGCTCCCTGTCAGTGTTTGGAGGGCGTCGGCTGCAGTGATACGCGCATATCCTATCGCAATACTTCAGTATAGTTTGTGATACACATCAACAAACAACGAAAAAATCCATCTTGTTTCCGTGGGGGGGGGTGTTGATGTTTGTGATATTTCATATCCGATACTTACATCTGCCTTCATTGGTGGATAAGGAGGGGGCGGGGCTTGTGTAATCATTGAAGGGAGGAAATGTGTCTCTTTCTTTTTGTCCGATAGAGGGGCGCGTAAACTTTTTGCGCACGCTGAGAAACGGACATGGGCACTGATAGTGTGTGTGTGTGTGTGTGTGTGTGTGTGTGTGTGTGTGTGAAAGAGAGAATATATGAGGGGAAAACAGTTTCTCGTTACCAAACCCCATCCTGTGTTTTTCTGTCTGAGTCTCCTTAGGAATGGTGTGAGACTCTGACGTGTGTGTGTGTGTGTGTGTGTGTGTGTGTTTTGCTTGCCAAATAAGACGCTTTGAGGCCTTTCTGCTTCAGTCGCTCTCCTTCTTTTACACTGACTTTCTCTCTGTCCATCATACAGGTTGATTATTTTGAATCCGAGAGGAGAGATGAGTGGAGAGACTAGTGCGGAGCTCATGTCCCCCAGCAGTGCTGGACAGAAGGAGAGATATTTTGACCGGGTGAACGAGAGCGACCCGGAGTACCAGCGCGCCCGCAACATGCCGGCCGACCTGCGCCAGGACTTCAACATGATGGAGCAGAAGAAGAGGGTCACACACATCCTGCAGAGTCCCGTGAGTCCACACACACACACACACACAACACACACGGCAGGACAATAGTTTTTATGATGTAAGCCGTTTGCTGTCAGGACTGTCGTTGCTATGGCAAGAGGGGATTCGTTTTAGTGAAAAACGGTTTGTTTGTTATTTAGATATAACAAATTTCTTTTGTTGCACGATTGTGTTTGATTTGTGGTGCGAACAGACAATACATGCGGTGAAATGGGGTCGTGGTTGTGTTTATTCTTCTCCTTGTGGTGTGTGATTGTGTGCCAGTGAAACCATGGCAACTAGCTGAAGTACGAACGCCCACAACAGTAGTGATCTCGAGTGGAGCAAAGTGAAAAATCACTGCTGGTTGGAACTGTGTGTGTGTATGCGTGTGTGTGCATGTGTCTGTGTGTGTGTGTGTACAGTGGTAGATGGCAATGCCTTGTGATGGTGGTAGATCGCAACGTCAGGTTGATGGTGGTGGATCAGAAACTCGCCATGGTGGCAGATCAGAATTTTGATGTTGGTGTGGTGGTAGATCGGAATCTCGATGTGGTGGTAGATCGGAACCTCGATGGTGTAGATCGGAATCTCGATGTGGTGGATCAGAATCTCGATGTGGTGGTAGATCGGAACCTCGATGTGGTAGATTGAAATCTCGATGTGGTGGTGAATCAGAATATCGCTGTGGTGGTGGTAGATCGGAATCTCGTTGTGGTGGTGGTAGATTGGAATCTCGCTGTGGTGGTGGTAGATTGGAATGTCTGTGTGATTGTGATGGTACTTCAGAATGTGGTCGTAGATCAAAACTTTTATGTGGTGGTGGTAGATCAGAACATCAATGTGGTGGTAGATCGGAACCTTTCTATGGTGGTGTTAGCTCGGAATGTTGAGGTGTGTGTGGTGGTGGATCGGAATCTCGCTGTGGTGGTAGATCGGAATCTCGCTGTGGTGGTGGTAGATCGGAATCTCGCTGTGGTGGTGGTAGATCGGAATCTCACTGTGGTGGTGGTAGATCGGAATCTCGCTGTGGTGGTGGTAGATCGGAACCTGTCTATAGAGGTTTTGGAATGTTTGTTTGTGGTGGTAGATTAGAATGTCTGTGTGATGGTACGTGGTCGTAGATCAAAACTTTTCTGTGGTGGTGGTAGATCAGAACATCAATGTGTTGGTAGATCGGAACCTTTCTGTGGTGGTGGTGGTGGTGGTAGATTGGAACCTCTCCGTGGTAGTGGTAGCTCGGAATGTTGGTGTGTGTGTGTGTGTGTGTGTGTGTGGTGGTAGATCACAACATCAATGTGGTGGTGGTGGATCGGAATCTCGCTGTGGTGGTGGTAGATCGGAACCTTTCTATAGAGGTTTTAGATCGGAATGTCGGTGTGATAGTGGTAGATTGGAATGTCTATATGGGTGTGTTGGTAGATCAGAACTTTGGTGTGGTAGATCGGAAAGTCAGTGACAGTAGATCAGATCCTGCTGGTTTTCTGTGAGGTTTATTTTGTTGTTGTACATGTTTCCTGTTGGTGAGATGCCGCAGTGTTTTTCAACAGTCTGACTTACCACAACCCATATCTCACACACACACATACACACATGACACTATGGTGGTCAGTGTACTGTGGTTTTTGGGTTGAAATCAGTTTTCCTGTTAGGGTTGTAAAAGGTGTGTGTGTGTGTGTGTTTATACAGTATATAAGAGTGTGAGATTATTCTTGGCCACCCGGGTTACATAAGTGTATAAATGTTTTACGTCTCGTGTCCTTGAGTTTTGTGTGCTTCAGGAGAATACATATTGTGCAGCGTTTCAGACTGTACACTGCGATTAAGGTCCAGACGAGTTTTTTTCCAGGCAAAACGTTGTTTTACATCTATACGTCTGCACATCTTTTACACTGGCAGCTCGAAGCATGCAGCGGATTAGCTTGTACATTTAGTCAATATGGAACACGGATATGGATATACATTTATTTACAGAACAACCCGTCAGATTAGCTGATAATCACTAACGGGTTGTTCTGAGTAAAGGACTTGTGCGTTTTTTTTTTTCACAAATCCGGTCAGGTTCGCGGTGTGCTAGTGGTGTAGCATTACGCCAACAGCGATTACGTCATTGCTCTTATCGTTTGACGTACGTGATTTTTGCGCTATTTTAACATTCTACATCAAAATTACTGCGATATTATCGCTAGTACTATGTTATAGTAATATGTTATTTCTTTTCCCTAGTCAGGACATATCACTCCATATGTTAGTTAATGAATATGAGATTCATCCAACCATGTAAAAGTGAATATCTGCTTCAACAAATTTCAGACGTAGGTTACAGGCACAAAGCTAAACATAAACAGCTTAGATTTGTGTTTTGTTTTGTTTTTTACGTTAGAAAAGGGCGGGAAAGAGACATTCGCCAGGAAAACAAAACAAAATTCTTATGATGTTTTATGAGGTCATCGTGTCACGCCAGCTGCTACTGATCCTGTTTCAAGTGTGAGCATGTGTGTGTGTGTGTGTGTGTGTGTGTGATTACTAATATAATGCTAGTTCGGTTTCCCAAGATCATATATCACAACACAGGATGTGTACAAATCAGCATCGTAGTCCTGCTAGTCAGAGTTTAAGAACAACAACAACAACAAAGCCTGAGGTAAAAAGAGGCGGAATGTGGGAAGCGCTATCGGTGCACGTCTTGGATAAACACGGCCAATGTTGGGACAATGAAAAGGAGGTCACAAGCACTAAACATAATGAAGTGCTTATGACAGGCGAATTCCTGAGGTAATAAACACTATTCAAAATTGCGGAAAGTGTGGAGACGCACATTTTTAGGCGTGAATTTAATTTATCAAGAAATATTATCACCATAGGAAAAGCCTTGCTTATGTTTATTTATTTGTTTTCATTTATTGCCTACGTGCTATATTATTTACATTTTTGGCATTTAGCAGACATTTGCTCTACTTTAAGAGAAGACCAGTGCTGTGTTACATTGAGTTACCTCAGAAAACCGTAACATCATGAAAGAGGATAATTTCCGGGGGTTAAATTTGTTTTAGGTTTTCATAGAAACCTGCTCTCGGTGTCGGATTTAGCTAACGTTTTGTCGCGAGGTCGGCGTGGGAAAACATCCAAATGGGGGTCCGTGTATGCCCAGCATCATACTGTGATTGTGTGTGTGTGTTTAACCGTCTAGCTCGGCTGGTGCCGTTGCTCATTACCTAATCTAAGGTGATGTAAACAGCACAGCGGGGACCAAATCGAATCAAATTAGCCTGCAGTGTGTTGTTGTTGAACCCAGGCCCAGTGCACATGGGAAATGGTTCGCGAGAGAGAGGGTAAAAGCTGTGGATTGTTGTGTTAATCTCACAACGTAGAGGTTGTGTAGGGGTAAAGTCTTTGTGTGGAAAGATTTCTCAACACGACAACATGCTGATAAATAGCCGATTATGATGGTCCTGTCAGGTAATCGTGTATTATCTAGCTAACCGGTTTTATCAGGGAAAAATGTGAATTTTTTTCCTTCTGAGGTAGCTCGTGTTACCTAGCGAGCTGGAATTAGCTTGGAATGTATCATAAATTGATGGCATTCCAAGCGATGAAATGTTTGTTAGCTAGCTCACTAGTCTTAGCACTTTCCAGTTTTGTGGTCATGTCGCTGCAATCTCCTCAACAATCCTGTCAGATTCTCCTTCACAGTTCAGATTAAACATGCTGCGGAATCCAGCTAGCAAAAACTAGGAATTGAGCAAAAACCGTGAGGGGAAAATCCTGTCAGGTTTTCCGCTAGTTATCCGGCTCCAAAAGCAATTGATTGTTTACTTCACCAATGTTATTCTGTGAAAGAAACGATTATTGTTTAGTGGGTTTGTTTCCGGGGCAGCTTCAGGTTAAGCGGCTAATTATCGGTCCGGATAATTTTATTAGAAATAAAACGGGACACTAATTTTGGTGTAATTTGAAAAATGTTCCCTTCTTGCGCAACGTGACTGTTGTGACATGTCAGAGTGAAAGGAGTGTGTAATTGCTTCATCACAAACTTCAAAAGTCTCCACAGGTGCCATGCCGTGTACACAAACACAGCGATGACTTTGGGCGCCTGTGTGTGTGTGTGTGTGTGTGTGTGTGTGTGTGTGTGTGTGTGTGTGTGTGTGTGTGTGTGTGGTGTGTGTGTGTGTGTGTGTGTGTGTGTGTGTGTGTGTGTGTGTGTGAGCATGTTTACAGTAGATGATGTCCAGGATAATGAATGGGACTGAAACCACGCGTGTCACAACACACTCCTGACACCCGTCATTACAGTCAGCGACACGACGTCGTGTCACTAATCCTGGCTGTGTTCCAAATGTAACACTCCTGTGTCCCAGGGGCTGGTTCATGAATCTCGTACTTTACATTCTGCGCTAATTTTCATATCTCAGTTTCTTGTTCCATAGCCGAGTTTTAAATCCCTGTCATATCACATCCTACGTAGTGTCGCAGAAAAACCCTTTCAGATTTGCCCTAATAAATTTATATTTGTATTTTTATTTGCTTACAAGGCAGCGCCGCCATGGCGATTTCCATCGCATGATGCTAGTTAGCGTGACGCGGATCGACGCCTGTTTTGCACCGTTTCCACTTTTTCCCCACCGTTTTACACGTTAGCCTACTGATACTCGGGAAAACCCACTTTCTGCAAGCCACACCTCATTTTCTGTCAATCTCACAGCCGACATGTAACTATACATGTGACAGGAAGATTATGAAATAAAAACGTTTCACTTTGTGTAGCCAAATTCCCTTGCTTTGCATTTATACTTGCATTGAATGTCAACAAACAAATCGCTTTTGCACAGAAGTGGATCCTGGAATACACAAAGGATCTCCGACAGACTGATCTTTATTGTCGTTGCACTGTACAGATACTCCGCAAAAAAAATGCGGTTTAGCACCTCGCAGAAGTGTGTATTTTTGCGATTGTGCAAAGTGCTGATTAAATGTAACAAACACAGCATGTAAATAAACACAGCACGTAATATATGAATGTATATTTGTACAGCAACGTGTGTAGAGAATGTGGATATAAAAACTGCAATATTTACTGTATACATGTTATACACGCTGTAAATACAGATGATTTTTTAATATAAACTCGTTATTCGCAAATTGTAAAAACGTATTCAATGTAATCACAATGTAATTTTATTTATAGTAAAACAACGTACCTTTTTTAAAAATGTTGATGTGAAACTTTACTGTGCTGTGTTTTGCATCGTGTAAACTGCAACTCAGTAGCTAGGTACATTAAATGTGATTTAGCTTTTTGACACTTATTATACAAAGTAAAAAAAATGCATTTGGACACACAAGGATGCAAAAGATTAACGTGTGTTTTATGAGCATCCCTTTCTACATTAAATTCACATTTTCTGTAATAATACTTGACAGTCTTCTGGGAAGATTTGTGCTCATTTAAGGGTTATGGTAAAGTCGCTGGGTGATGATCAATCGATTATTAGTGATGATGTCGCTGTTATTTTGACAACGATTGCGCTACCAAGCGGCCAATGTTACGTTCCCTTACGTATTAGTGCGCAAGAGATGTGACACAAAAATGTTAGCAAACTCGAGATGGCAAGCAGCACATGTGTGGAAAAAGGCATCTAGTCCAGCCCTATCAGTGATGTAGGTAAGGAGATGAGGAAGCCTGGGCCTCAGTGTTCACATTCACATGATCTTTCTCTTGAACCCATGTAAAGCAGATCCTCGTGGAGCCCATACCCGAATTTTAATCCTTATCTGCTGCTACCTTCAATCCCGATTAATCTCCTCTTTATCCTTGTTTCACGTCTCAGGCATTTAAGGACGAGCTGGAAGGCCTGATTCAGGAACAGATGAACAAAGGAAACAACCCGGCCGGTCTCCTCGCGCTACGCCAGATCGCAGACTTCTTCATGGCCAGCTCCATCGGCGGATACCCCACCTCCCCACTAAGTGAGTTTACCCTTTATACCTGTAGTACACCATGGCACTTTAAAGCCTTGAACCTGATTGGTCGATTCTTTTTTAATTTATTCTTTTTTTATGTACACGTGCAGGTGCAAATCACATGTTCAAGTTGCTATAACAACGCTTTGTTTATGGGAACACTGTGGACAGCTTTCCTCTTTGGTTGGCCTTGTTTTATGTCTCTGGAATGCAGAACTGATTTGAGGATCCAGTGTACCCTTGCTCTATCCGCTTTGGGGGGGAAAGCCGGTTCGCTCACCTAGTTTATTGCATCGGGGCTGCGTGTTCGAGGTCCGATCAGTCCTAGATGTCACGCCGGACATTAACGATACTGAACTAAATAAGGTTGGCGGGTTGTGGGATTGTTTTGCGCAAGAGGCCCGCGGGGCGTTGCACTCTTCCGAGGGGAAGTGGACAAGGGTGTGTGTGTGTGTGTGTGTGTGTGAAGTAACTCTGTTCACAGTAACTAGTTGCCTTCCACAGGTCAGACATGTAGTGAAGAAGTTTTAAAAAGTGATTTAAAAATAATGTGTATTACTTAAAGATCTTTATTGGGATTTTCACCTCCTTAGGTCTGGGTATGGTGTCCCCCATAAATGATCTCTTCAGCACCGAATCCGGCTCCATGGTGAAGGGGGAGAAGCAGGCGCGGTGTAAATTGGCCAGCCTCTATCGGCTGGTCGATCTCTTCAGCTGGGCTCACTTCTCCAACGCCTACGTCACGGTGAGCCTGGTTTTTATACTTCACATTTATTGTCTTAGACGTTCATCCTATTACTGTATTAGCTCAAAAGGTAGCAAATTCACATCTTGGTTATCAGGTAGATCAGCGTCTGTTATTTGTATAAGCACCCTTTTTCAAAGTCATGGTTGCGCCACAAAGTCCTGGGCCGGAAATAACGCAACCAGAATAGTATTTCCAAAAGCATCACAGGACATTTTTGGGTCATGTTAATGTTGGCTTCATGGGGTACGGTGGCACGGTTCGCCTCACACCGCCAGGGTCCGGGTTCGATTCCCGTCTTGGCCATGTGTGTGTGGAGTTTGTGCATGTTCTCCCCGTGCCTCGGGGGTTTCTTTTTCTCCCTTGTTTTTCTCCGGTTTTTCCTTTCCCCGGTCCCGGAGAAAAACATGCACGGTAGGTTGATTGGCACCTTGGAAAAATTGTCCCTAGTGTATGAATGTGTGTGTGTGAGTCCTGTAATGGGTTGGCATTCCATCCAGGGTGTATCCTGCCTTAATACCCATAGACGCCTGAGATAGACACAGACTCCCCGTGACCTGAGGGAAGATCGGATATAGCGCTAGAAGATGAATGAATGAATGTTGGCTTCAGTTAGTGTCCTTAAAGTATTCCAAGTTTAAAGTCAAAAGTCCTTGTGATGCACCCTGGGTAAAAAAAAAAGGTTTGGATGGTAATCGAGGAGTGCTCGGACCCATGAAGATGCTGAAATGTTCCTTTTGCAACAACTGAAACAAATAGCTTTTAAAGAGGTTAATTATGCATAAACTTGGTATCACTGGAATTTACACACTTTTAAGCTTTGAAACTAACTTTAGTACCCTAAAAACATCTGATTTTAACAAGTGTCCTAGGTCCTCAGAAATGTATCTTGAATGGTATTTAGGACCTTCACCTTTAGGAGCCACTGGTGACGGATGAGCATTAAAAAAAAAAAGATAAACAAGGATGTAACGTTTAAAGAAAACACACTTGATGATTTCATGGTGCTGTGACCCGGAACAAACCCAATGCTGATTACTTTCTAACACTGGAGTCGAGTGCTTATCTGCCGCCCTCCCCGGATTTTGAATCGGGGTTTTGCCTTGACCAGTTCAGACCAGTTTGACCCCTGTGATGCTTTTGGAAAACGTAGGACCAGACGCTAAAGGGATATTTGTATAGGCACTCAAGAGGACGTGCTATTTTTAGTAGTAAAACAACACAGCTGTTGTGTGACAAAAGTAATGAGATGTTTTTGTGTGTGTTTTGTGGGTTTTTGTGTGTGTGTGTGTGTGTGTGTGTGTGTGTGTGTGTGTGTGTGTGTGTGTAGGTTCGTGTCAGTAAGGAGCAGGACCACATTCTCATCATCCCCAGAGGACTGTCATTTGCAGAGGCTTCAGCTTCTAATCTGGTACACAAAAAAAGAATAAACACGGTTTTCTGACGTTTTCAGGACCTTGTGTTGAAAGATGTTGGGCTTATAAGGATATGTGACGACTCCATGTCATTGTGGGGGACCAGTATTGGGGGGGACCTTTTTGATGATCGCATTTGGGAAAACATCACACACTCCTTGCCGTCTTGGGGTTTACGAGTTTTTCCGTAATAATTGATACAAACAAACGGAAAGGAGACGTTTTTTTCTTTTTAAACAAATCTGAATCTCAGATAGCGTACAAAGCCGAGACTATAAGTGTCTGCGTGACTCCGCCCCCCTCAAACCCCTGTTTATCAGTTTGTACGCCTCTCACAATGGTGCTCGTCTGATAAGGCTCTTGCCTCATAGCAGCTGTTGCTGTTTTGGTGAATTCCAGCTCATCAGCTGATAAGATTGGAACGCCGTGTGTGTGTGTGTGTGTGTGTGTGTGTGTGTGTACGCACCTCGGGCGATTAGCCTTGACCTGCTGTTCCTTGCGAGTCACTAACACTCCGTCATTGTTCGCCAACATTAAAATGGAAAACTGTTTTTCGAGTGTTAGTTTGTGCAAACCGAATCTTCCCGTCATGCCGGTTGTATTTCTGACACACTTCAGAATGACAAATCCTCCCTATCGAATTTTAATGAACCCAGAGTTGTGTTTTTTTTTTTCTGATGTGCATAATGGTGCCGGTTGCATAACGGCGTGTTTGTGGGCGTATAGATGATGCTCGGTGATTTTTATTTATTTATTTATTTATTTTGAAGAAGAGAGCCTTTTTGATGCTGCAGAGCCGTTGCCAAAGCGACGAGTTATGTAAATTATAGATCATGGCAGAACGTAGCATTTCATACACACTTTGATCTTGACGTGTGATAGAGCCACCATTAGTGAAATGGTGATTGAAGGGCTTTTTAAAAAAAAATAAACAAACAAACAAGGACGTATAAAAAAAAACAACGACCCGTAACAAATCCAACGCTGATTGCCTTCGAACATTGTAGAGTTGAGTGTTTATCTGCGCCGCCCCTAGTGGTTCGAAGGTGTTTATTTGAGGACGCTTTACCTCCGACTTAAAAGTTTGTGCACCCTGTCTTGGTGATCATATTCCGATTGTGCGCCCTTGGTGTGCAGGTGAAGGTGAACATCCTGGGCGACGTGGTGGATCAGGGCTCCACCAACCTGCGCGTCGACATGGTCGGCTTCAGCCCGCACGCCGCCATCTACTCCATGAGACCGGACGTACGCTGCCTGATCCATTTACACACCCCGGCCGCTGCAGCTGTGAGTTTATCTCCCCCCCCCCCCCCCCCCCCCCCCCAACAAATAAACACACAAACACAACAGCACTGTAGGAATCCAAATCCTCACTTTCCTGGCTTTGATTTCTTCCCCGTTCTCGCAGGTGTCTTCCATGAAGTGTGGCCTGCTTGCCATCTCGCAGGAGTCGCTGATCCTCGGCGATGTGGCCTACTACAATTACAACGGGAGCCTGGACGACCAGGAAGAGAGGGCGGAGCTTCAGAAGGCGCTCGGACCCTCGGCCAAGGTGCTCATGCGGCCGCTTTAATATCAGGAAACTTGCTTTTTTATGAGACAGAGTAGATCCTGAGAACACATGCACGCATACACACACACACACATGTTCACTAATGCTGCTGTTCTCCAGGTGCTCGTTCTGAGGAATCATGGCATAGTGGCTTTAGGAGAAACCATCGAAGAGGCCTTCCACTACATCTACAGCGCCCAGTTCGCCTGTGAGATCCAGGTGTGTGTGTGTGTGTGTGTGTGTGTGTGTGTGTGTGTGTGTGTGTGATTGGAGATGAAAAAATGTTTTAAAGTGGGGGAGGGGCAGCAACAGATCAAACAAACATTTCAAAGACATTAATAGTAATACTCGATATATCACAGCGCCTAGTGCACCACCTAGTGGAATACCAGGCAATTACAGGACAAGCTCAAATGAGTGCAGTCGTAATTGTGATATTTGATTTGGACAATTCTGTACCAATCTTCGACGGGCCGGAATAAAAAGAACCAAGGGGCCGTGGTTTGCCCACCCCTGGTGTTAAGCGTCCTTTGCGGCTGAAGGCGACCATGTATTCGATTAATAATAACAATAAGAATAATAATAATAATGATTATACTCGCGTGTGTGTGTCTGTGTGTAGGTGAACGCGTTCTCATGCGCAGGAGGAATGGAGAACCTCATTGTTCTGGACCTGGAGACGTATAAGAGCAGGACACAGGGCGTGGCCGAGGCGGGCGTAAACATGGGCTCTCAGCTTAAGTGGAAATTAGGGGAGCTGGAATTCGAGTCACTCATGAGAATGCTCGACAATATGGTGTGTGTGTGTGTGTGTGTGTGTGTGTGTGTGTGTGTGGAGACACTCGAGGTCGGTTTGCATGTACCCGAGTTAACGTTCCCTCTGTGTTAGGGTTACCGGACAGGCTACACGTACCGCCACCCGGTGGTCCGGGACAAACCGCGGCACAAGAGCGAGGTCGAGATCCCAGCCACGGTGACCGCGTTCTCATTGGACGAGCCGACCGACGCGTCTCGCCTCCACTTGCGCCTCCTTCAGCAGCGGCAGCAGAGGGAGAAAACACGCTGGCTGAACTCGCCCAACTGCTACACCAAAATCAACGTGGCGGACGGAGGAGACCGAGCCGAGGAGAACGGCCGTGTCAGGACCATGGTGTGTGTTTGTGTTTGTGTATAGGAGGAGTGTTGCGTTATTACAGTCTGTCCATGTCTTTGAGCAACATGACAGTTGCGTTCTGCTGCCATCTAGTAGCCAGTTTAAGCATTACACTCTAAACAAACTAATCACCTATTCACTTTTTTGTGTATTATATCATTTCTAAATATCAGTTGTAACATTTTTGGTTCTCAGATCGCACTTTTAGTTTGAATATTCATACTATGTATTTACAGGTGAATATTACCTCACCTAATTCATTTATCATCTGCATGATGTCATAGCCAGGTCTGGTGATGTTACTGTTTTCATTTGTAGGAAGCATAAAGAAATATTTGAGCAGTTTATAATTAAACCACCAGACTGGATTATAGTAGTTGGAAACGTTTGTTTTAATGTTTTGTGATTTTCAATACAATTAATATTATCTGTATATTGCATGAATGATTTTGCAGTCAAATTTTTATTGAGTCCTTCCCCCCACCTCTCTCTCTCTCTCTCTCTCTCTCTCTATCTATTTCAGTGGATGAGGTCTGAAGATGGCAGCACCAGCAGCGGGACTCCGATCCGCATCGAGGATCCGAACCAGTTTGTCCCTCTGAACACCAACCCAAGCGAGGTTCTCTTTAAGAGGAATAAAGTACGTCTTTATTTGTAACTCTGTTTTTTGTTTTCACCTCTTTATTTGTTTATTTTTTTGTCAAAAAAGACATGCGGATAATAATTGTAGATTACAAAATTTGTGTTGATTACCCCCCCCCCCCCCTCTTTCTGTCAGATCCGAGAGCAGAATCGTTTCGACATGATGTCCGCCGGCCCTCAGTCTCAGCTCCTGGCTGGCATTGTTGTGGAGAGACCACCGGTAAGCCATTATTCTTATTACATTTGGTTTTGACTCGCTTTTCTACTCATGTAATCAAATTCCCATAAAAAGGGATTTCTGTGCTACATTTCTCAGTCATAAGGGATTGGAAACGGTGGATTTGAGCTTGTAGTTCTCCTGATAACCTCTGGGTGTCGCCAAACTTTCACTATGAACGTGAAAGTGGCGTTTTTGGTGCTACAAAAAGGATTTTATTTCTCAGTTAATGTGTTTGGTGAAATTTTGAAAACAATTTTTTTTATCCACCACTGGCATTTATCTGATCTTAATATACTTGAATTTGAAATGTATTCAGGAAGTAAATTATATTAAAGTAAGTAAACTATTAAATCTCTATAACTATATCTCGTATTAAAAAGCCACACATTTCCTCCTTTGTGATTCTATGATGTTTAGACGTAAATAGAAAACATGATTCTGAAAACGAACGCGATTAAATTAAAATACACAATGTTAACTGAAACATTTCCACTTGGCGTACTAGGCTGCTCAAGCTGTGCAGTTACAGCCACGTGTTTGTTTTTATCAGTGAACACTTATTATCAGAGAGACACAAAGCTGCTTATTTATTTATTACGAATTGTGCTGCAGCTGTCTTACTGACAATTTGTCTGTTATGTACATTCTTGTGTACACAATTGTTTACCAGACATTGTGTCCCCTCACTGAAAATCCACTTCAGTGACCCCCCCGCCCACCCCCCACTGAGGTTGTGAGGTGTCCATGATGAACCATCTTTAACCCCACTGTGGTTTGGGCATCAGTTTGGCAAACAAACAAACAAACAAATAAATAAATGTCATGCAGTTCCACTCATGTCCACCTGGTGCCGCCAGTTTCCAATATTCCGCATTGAGTGGTTTGTGGCTATAAATGTTTATCCTTAATGAGCTTTTTTCCCCCCCCCACTTAAACGGCTGCAAGTTTCTGCGATTCTGGGGCGCGACCATGAAATGTGCGTCGGGATTACGGACTCTATTATTCTCTAATCCCTGTTGCCTGCGTTCTCTCTGTTTGTTTTTGCTGTGTTTTTATTTGGTTACGATCTGGCCGCTTGTCATATTTCTTTTGGGTGTGTGTGGTGAAGGAAGCGCCGTGTTGACACGCGGGGGGGGATGTATTGTCTGATGCTTTGTGCTTTTGTCTACCAACACGCGTAGCCGTACACAGGTGGAGACGACGAGGAGGCGGAACAGTTGCCGCCCAACCCCTTCAGCGAGCTCAGAGAGCGGGATCAGGATGACTACAAGCATCGAGGAGATAACCAGCACCTGGGGCTCGACGGTAACACACACACACACACCAAATAGGCACATGCATAATTAGCAAAAAAAAAAAAGTTTCCATTTTACCAAATTGGATGAAAAGCAATTAAATGCAAACACCAGACTGAGAAAATTAGCTACGTTTGTCTGATAGATAGATAGATAGATAGATAGATAGATAGATAGATAGATAGATAGATAGATCAAAAATCAAAATCTCGACATGCCTCCGTGTCATCTCAAGGAGTAAAACCCCATGTACACGAGTTGTGCTCTTTCTCTCTCACACACACACACACACTCACTCTGAGTCGATGCTAATCACGCGAGCTACTCCTACTTTAGACACCTGATCAATAAACACGTACTTAAATCCAGTCTACTGTCACTAACGTGTGTGACGGACCACACACACACACACACACTGGGGAAATCATTGACATGGGAACACTTGAGCTCGTTAACGTCTCTTTTGTGCCCCGTCAGAAATCGTCTTTATACGTGAATACGCAGCGTTCATATATCCATTTGCCCCCCCTCCCTTGGCCACCCCCCCCCCCTGCCCCTCCCCCCCCCCCCCCTCCCCCCTCCCCCCCCCCACACACACACACACACACACACACACACTAGTGTGTGTTATGAAACACTAATCCTGTCTGATCCTCCCTGTTTTTATTCTTCTGAAATAAAACTGCCATTTGTTATCTCAACTAACCGCACATGCTAACGTCCGATCTCCAGGAGTCCAATCCCCCGCCCCCTCAGAAGCTGCATGGGTCTCTAACCGGCCTCAGTGTTTAACTCTGTGTGTGTGTGTGTGTGTGTGTGTGTGTGTGTGTGTGTGTGTGTGTGCGCGCGCGCACGTACTAATTCCTCCTCCACTTACGGCTGCAGAGGAGGAGCAGGATCAGCTAACGTCTGACGACGCTTCTACACTCTCACCGTCTGCCTCGCAATCTCAGTCCCCTCTACACACACCTGCTAAAGAAGGTAGATGCATCTCCACCTGTGTGTGTGTGTGTGTGTGTGTGTGTGTGTGTGTGTGTGTGTGTGTGTGTGTGTGTGTGTGTGGATGAGTTCTATGTATATGAAAATACACTATAATCCCAAAATAAAGATGGTCGGTTGTAAAATAGCGCCCTCAAGAGGTCAAAATTTCCATAGTTCGAGACTTCCGGCCGTTAGCAAAACAAACATGCCGACCGCTAGGCTAAATAAGGTTAGCGTGACTGGAAAAAGCGCAGTGGCCAGCGTGCTAGTGCTAAAGCTAGCGGGGAAGCTAATCACCCTGCGATCATCTTCCTAGTGTTTTACACATTTCACCAGATGTTGGGTTTAGTGCTGGAATCGAGCGTTCTTTCACCATCCATTCAATAATGTAACATTCGTAACAAAATGATGTTAACGAGATTGTTTTGGGCAAAAAAGTATTTTTTTCCTCCTCAAAACAACAGAATCTCGCGCTTTTTTCCACTCAAAAGACGTAAAAATTCACTAATGATTTTTTTCCCCCCCAAAATAAAAGTTAATTCTTTTTTGTTTCTTCGCTCAAGAAACAAACAAGATGATGATGTATATTTTTTTTTGCGTATGGAAAAAGAAAGAAAAAAAAGAAAATCTGTCCGTCATTTATTATTGGAGTACTAGAAAGAATTATTTTTTAAAAAGATCTTAAAAGAAAGAATTTTAGTTCAATTTTATATTCAGTGAGATTTAAATGACTAGAAGCCACATGATCCTACTTGCATCGTCTATTAAATAATTAAATAATTTTCGTTCCGAAATTGTTTATTATTATTTTAATCTTCTTAAATAAATTTTTTTTTTTATGTACAAAAATGTAACTAAATAAATAATTGATTTGAAGTTTAGTGAAGTTTTAGATTTGAAATATAAAAAAAAAATGTTTTAAATAACTAATATTATATATTTTAATTGTAATAAATATTTAAATAAATAGTATTTAATATTTATAATATGTAATATAAATAAATACTTTTAATATTTAGTATTTTTGGACATTTGTATAGAAATAAATAAATGAATAATAATACTTTTTCCCTCCTCAGAGAACCACAGGAACGCGCTGCTGAACGGGAAGGGTTCGCACGACGAGGGCGGCGACGAGGAGCTGCTGAAGCGTCTGGAGAGTGTGGAGATCACGAGCGAGAAGATCGAGGAGGTTCTCTCGCCCGAGAGCTCGCCTTCCAAATCGCCCGGCAAGAAGAAGAAGAAGTTCCGCACGCCGTCGTTCCTCAAGAAGAGCAAGAAGAAGGAGAAGGTGGAGGCCTGAGCCATGATGGTGGAGGAGACGGGGTGGAGACGCACTTCGTCCGTGTGTCTGTCTCTTTACCCCGGCGTTATTTTACATTGTTTTAAAGATTTTTCTTTTTTTTTTTTTTTTACTTCGGCACATTTTTGTGATGGTGAACGCGATCGAGGCTTTAACGCAAGTGTGTTAGTGAAAAAAAAAAAAAAACCTGGTGAACTGGTTCTTTCTTCCTCAAAACAAAACACACACACACTACTTTTATTGATCATTCATCATTTCCACACACACACACACACACACACACACACACAATACGTCACGTTTTAGTGAAGTGTATCTCGTCGTCCTTCTCTCCGTAACCCGATCCACCTTCAGTCCTTTCAACTCGTTTTTTTATTTGTACACTTTTTTTTACAGAGAGCGTTTGTATTTTTCCCACTCGCTGGCGTACGCTCGGTGTATCTTCTGTCTACGACTAAACCACACACACACACACACACACACACACACACACACACACACACACACACACACACACACACACACACACACACACACACATGTATAGATTGCTACAGGAGCGTAAACTGGATGCGACGAAGTAACACCGGTTTATTTTCGTGCCGCACTTTTAACGTAGTCTATATTATATAGAATTATATAGAGATATATAAACGGAAATTTGTGCATACAGATGATTTTTTTTGTTTGTTTGTTTGATTTTTGTTTTGTTTTTATTCTCAAAGATTCATGGGAAGTGATCAGTTTGGGGGGGGGGGGAGAACATCAGCGACAACAGAACAAGATTGATATATATAGGTTGTGTGTGTATGTATGTGGTGTGTGTGTGTGTATATATATACTGTCTATATATATATATATATATATACATATACACACACACATACATGGTGTGTATGATGGGTGTTTTATTTTACTTTTCTTTTTTTTTTTTGAAGACTTAAGATCCCAGACAGGCACAGTCTTGTATGATGATGATGATTTGAAGATAAAGGTTCGTTCAGCTGCCTGCTTTTTTTTTTGCGAAGGGGGGGATTTTTTTTGCGTCCACATTTTCAATAAATCGAGCAGAAGGCTGAACTAAATGTGCTATTTTGATGCTATTACAGAGATAAAAGGTTGCGAGTGAATTAACCCCCCCCCAAATAAAACCCTTCTCCCAAAACGAAGCTCCGCCTCTCGTCCAGGCGTTCACACTATGTTGTGCGTGAGGTAAAACGGAAGACGGTAAAACCTTTGTCTTTTGTAAGTGACGCGTTTTTTTTCCGGCAGCTCTTCAACAAGAGGAAACAAATTTTATTATTATTATTATTATTGTTGTTGTTATTATTATTGTTTTAAATCTTTTATCCCTTCAAACTGCAATGTTTAAATGGGGCGATTTATTTTTTTTCCTGAGCCGTAAAATCATTCTTTTTTTTTTCATCGTACCATTACAAATATAATTAGTTTAAACCGCAGAAACTCATCCGATTGGTTCTCGCCTTCGAGCAACTTTTCACATTTTAAGGTTTAAACAGGAAATAAAAGTCGTCCCGAGGCGATCGATCCCAGCGAGCAATGTGAAGGAGGCGGAGTCATGCATCATCTCCTAGCTGTGTAAATAGCAAGTCGGCATTAGGGGGCGCCGCGCCACGAGATGTGTGGCGGAGGAAAAGAGGAAAAGGAAAGCTCATGCATGTTTAATTGCTGTACTTTAGTTTCCCGTTTTCATTTTTTTTCCCCCTTTATATTGTTTATATTTGTGTTTACTAGTTTACAGAAATTTACGCGGTTTATTAACCACTTTACGATCGTTTAACCGAACGTTTCTATTTTTCTCGCTCTGATCGAAAACCGTTTGCACCTTTTTTTTTTTTTTTTTTTTTTTTTTTTTTTTTTTTTTTTTTTTTTTTTTAAAGTACCTAACTCTTGTATTTTCTCTGTTGCTTTAAAGGTTTTTTTTTCCTTTCCCGCTTTCGCATGCAAGTGTGTGAGCCGAAACGTTTGTGACCTGTGAAAAAGGAAAAAATAAAAAAAGACCTTCAGCGCATATAAATTGTAATCTAATGAACTTGCTTTAGATTGTATGGCTAATCGATGTAAATTCACAAATAAAAAAAATACAAAACAAAGCTATTTTACGAAAAAAAAAACGTAGTGGGCGTAATTTCTTTCCTCCGAAATCCTTTTTTTGGGTTTTTTTTGTCACATACATAAAAATACTACAGTGCAGTATAAATGATTGGACATTAAATATAAATAAAAATTAAGATTTTAATATAAAAAAATAGGCAGAACTTGTGGCGTTTTGAAAGGAAAAAAGTGTGATGTTGTAAATAAAGATTTCTGCCTGCACAATTGAACTTGTAAACGTGGTGTTGCGTCATCGCCGCTCCGTGCAATTCTGCTTTATTTTCGGTAAAGCTACATTAAGCAACGTGTAAACAAACGCAAACTAAAATCCACCATTTGGATAAAAATATTGGAACACCTGACTACTTTTTTCAGCCTTAAACAAAAAATAAATACAGATTCAGTGTTCTGATTCCTCAGTAATACTTCTTCATGAAAATCGCAAATATATTCTCTACTTTATTCGTTACAGTATTTCATTTTTCCATTCATTTTCACGCTGAATCATTCATTCGTTATTGCTTTGGATATTTTATGAAATGAAATGATTACTGTATTTACGCTATTTATACCAAAGTAAACGTGCTGGCGATCAATGACTACGTATCGAGGAAACATGGGTCATTTACGTTCTAGCACTGCGGGAGACCTTTTATTTATTTATTCTTATTATTTTAAACCACGTCGCAAATTTCATGGGTCAGCTGTAAAAAAGAAAGAAATAAATAATCAAATATTTATCCTTTTAACATTCATTGTAGAAATTCATGTAAATAAATCTAATTAAACCCTTCATTCTGAATTTACATATATGTGTATATAAAAACACCCAACCTCCCAATTTATATCGTCCAGGTGGTGTGTGTGTGTGTGTATGTATGTATATGTGTGTGTGTGATTATATATATATATATATATATATATCTATATATATATATATATATATATATATATATATCTATATATATATATATATATATATCTGTGATATTATATATATATATATATATATATATATATATATATATATATATAGGGTGATGGTAGCCCAGTGGTTAAGGTGTTGGACCCGGGACCGGAAGATCATGGGTTCAAACCCCACCACCATCAAGCTGCCACCAGTGGGCCCTTGAGCAAGGCCCTTAACCCTCAATTGGCTCAGTTGTAAGTCGCTCTGAATAAGGGTGTCTGCCAAGTGCTGCAAATGTGTGTATGTATATATGTATATATATATATATATATATATATATATATATATATATATATATATATAGAGAGAGAGAGAGAGAGAGAGAGAGAGAGAGAGAGAGAGAGAGAGAGAGAGAGATATTCTTGCTCCCCTTAAAGATTCTTCGGTTGACTCTTTAATGAAAATGACTTTGCATTGTTGTTGTAAGTTGCATTGTTGAGGTTTGGGTGTTACTGAAAATAGCAGCTGGATATTTGTATGGAAACAAAAACCGAAGCGCTGTGAATTTCCATATTCGGAGTGGTAACTGAGGGGGGGGCGGGACTCTTGTGTGTGCCTGAGTGAACTGCTTGAATAGAAGCAAATCTGCGAATCTTTGGCTGGCATTAAAAACCTGCCGATGAAGCAAAAAAAAAAAAACGCTTCTGCGTAAAAGTATTTATGCGTATTTGAAGAAAAGAAGCAGAAGAAACGCACAGTATTGCAGCTCGCGGGCGCCGTCCTTTAAAGGCCACGCCCCTTTCCCCTGGATTACCTTCCACCTGTGTTGTGTTTTTTCCAGTCGAGTTGAACGAAACGTACAGCGTCCCCCCCCCCCCCCCCCCCGGAGCACTTTTCAGTTTTCTTTCTCATTAGCGTCTCGGTGTTCTCTTTGTGCTCCTCTGGATATTTGAATGGCGCAGAGAGGCCCGAGAATAAACACGCCGTTTGAATGCTGTTAGGACTGTTAGGTGGAGCCGAGGCGGCTGCGATGGGAGGGACTTTGCTTCCTGCTTTGCATTTCTGCTTTCACAAGAGATAACGTGGCCGCTCTGAAGTCCACAAGTGGCCCAGGAGAACTCGCCAGGCGCGTCCCGCCATCATAAAGATGGTCCTCGCGCGGACGCCGGGGGTTTCTCCATGCCTCTCGGGACTTCGCTATTGTACGTTTTGTTAGCAGCTTGGTTTTTGTGATCTGGCAGAGAGGGGCGGAGCCAAATTCCAACATTTCCATGTAAAGCACTCCAAACTCCTCCCGATACAGGGTGTAATTGTGCATCCGCTACAGGAGGTGGCAGTGGCGCTCTCGGTCCCGGAGCATACGCAGGGAGTAACGTGGCGGAAAACCACGGCGAAGAGTAACAATCACATTCTGTTTCGTTTTGAATTCATTCTTCGCATGTGTTTTTTCTTCGTGTGTTAACTTAAAGTGCCCCCTGGTGGACGAATAAAAAAAAAACATCAAAAAAAGGATTCTGTTAGAAAGTCATTGAAAAGTTACACTTATTACATTTTGAATAGGATACTTTTGTACATAGGGTGGAGGAATATCTGGATGGATGGAGGGATGAATAACTTAAATGGATGGATGTTTTAGTAGACTGATCCACTTGGACAGGGAGATTAAATGATGGCTTTAATGGATGGGTGGTTGGATGTGTGAAAGGATTGATGGATGAATGAATGGGTTAATCAATAGATGGATGGCGTGGAAACGGCATCATGTTTATTGTAAACATTTAGCAGAACTGATTAACGCAGGACTCTGGTGTACGTTTGTTATTTTTTCCATCCTGGTCCAATCATCCATGTTGACAGTTTACAGCCTCCGGGGGGCCGCGAGCCGATACACCGCCACGCTCGGAGCTCGGACGGCATCCATGTTTGTTCGGTGTTTTTTTCCCCCTTAAAACTATTCCTTGGTTCTATCCGGAGCCGAAACGGAGAGACTGCATCCAAAAATCCTCCAGCTGGAATGTTACCAAACGTTCAGGAGTAAACTGGGACAGGTTCGCCGCCCAGACACCGAATCCTCATCAGGAAACGTTTGTGGACGTCTGAGCGCGAGATCCACACTTTCATTGTTTCAGGGCCTTCAAGAAACGAGTGTAAAAAATCATTCGGAACGCCGTCTGAAATAAAATAAAGGGGGGCACGGTGGTTTAGTGGTTAGCACGTTTGCCTCACACCGTCAGGGTCCGGGTTCAATTCCCGTCTCGACCATGTGTGTGTGGAGTACTGTAGGAGATACCTACAGTATGTGTGGAGGAGCAGGAGATCTTCCACTCCAGCCCATGAAAAAACCCAAATCTCCACGTTGTGCACGTGGGTGATTCCAGGGGAAATTTTCCACGTTTCCGGGAACAGTTCGGGGAAGATCAGCCAAAAAGGACCCGAGCGTACGTTTACACCTCGGCGCGTTTCCTTCATCGCTGCACCGACGCGCACTTTCGATTTGAATGTGAATCGCTGGGAAGAAGCTCGTCCGCATTCTTCTCGGGTTTGCCGGCCTCTTTATTCCTTTCTCGCGGAACGAGATAAAAATCCACAATCCAGGGTTTTAATCTCGCTTTGAGTTTCTTCGCCTGTGATGACGAGCGTTATCTTAACGCCCGAAGGTTTTCTGCGTGTCTTTCAGAGCAAACCATCCATCCATGTCACCTTTCTGATTCGACTTCATTCATTCATTCATCTTCTGCCGCTTTATCCTTCTTTCACGGGTCACGGGGAGCCTATCTCAGGCATCTCCAGGCATCAAGGCAGTATACACACTGGATGGAATGCACACACACACACACACACACATTCACACACGAGACAATTTTCCAAGGTGCCAATCAACCTACCGTGCATGTTTTTGGACCGGGGGAGGAAACAGGAGAACCCGGATAAAAAACCCCTGAGGCACGGGGAGAACATGCACAAACTCCACACACACATGGCCAAGATGGGAATCGAACCCGGACCCTGGAGGTGTGAGGCGATCTTGCTAACCGATAAGCCACCTTATTCGAGTGTACGTTAACGACCGTACAGAGTTTGTTACCGAGTTTAGAAGTAAACAAAAACAACCTCTAGTCGCTACCAACTCCTGCTAACGATGTCACGGTGACTCACCACATTCCACAATCAGCTGTTTCAACACAAACCATGAACGCTAATGTCGCGTACCGAATGACCAAAGCTTGTGGACACCCGAGTATAAGATTCCCTGCTTTCGGAAAAGTTCCATTCCACATTGGGATACAAATCCGGATACGTTTGGAAATGACGTTTGTGTCTAAAACCGGATCCGCGTCCACATTTTCATACTTCCGTTCAATGGATTCCCAAGAAGCTGTTCACCCATAATGAAAGTTATTCTCTTTTTATCCGAAATGTCATATTGTTGTTTATGTTTATCATTCAGTTGGGGGTGTTCTTTTATTGTGTTATGATGTTGAAGCACGTATCTTTTGTAGAGAGAAGAACCTCGCGAGAGAATGACGTGAGTAAGTGGTAGAGAGAGAGAGATAGTGGGGTTTTTTTTGTGTTGTTTACATCATGGCAACAATTTAGCTTTTGTTTGCGTCACGTGAACTCATTCCCTGACGGTTTTGTGCAGCCAGAACTAAAGCATAAAAACACACACACAAAAAAAACCCCCAAAAAACTATGTTGTCGTTTTCCTTTTGTGTAATCGGCTCGGTCTGTTACACAATGCGTCCTTATTTATTTGTTCATTATATAATTTGACGTCGCTCGTTGCAAATTAAACCACCAGTGATAGAAACGTTTCCCTCATTTCTGGCTCTTTTAAATATCGACGGTTTTTTTTTTAAAGCCGTTTTCTCGTCGTCCAAAAACAAACGTGTGTGGGGGGGGGGGAACGTATACTGTTTGAGTGGCGTCTGAAGTGTGGAATTGTGTACGTGAAGCGCCGGGAAAATCCGACGCCTTGGCGATACTCTGTGTTCCTTTAAAAAGACAGGACAGCTGTGGGCCAGATGTGTGTATTCGCGCATTCTCTGGACACCTGCATTTCGCCAGGTGTGTTTTTTAGTAGCCAGGTTGGATCCGGGCCAGAACTGCGTATCGAGTGTCCCGAAGAAAACCTGCGTGCAGCTCCTTCACCATCAATAATGAAGCAGCTGGTGTGTGTGTGTGTGTGTGTGTAGTGAGTAACGGCACCTACGTTCCATGGTGACCCTCAGAGATGACAATACGACATAACACAATAGTGAATCCACACACACACACACACAAGTGTGTCAGAGGGGGATGGGAACAGCATACAGGATTCTTCCCGAGTTGGGAATACGAAGGATAAAACGCTTCTTGTTTTTTTTTCAGAGACGACTCGATTTCGCGAATCGTCCCGGCTGGAGAGCGAGGTCACGGGGTCAGAGCGGAGGGAACAGTAGAAGGCGGGACCCGGCGCAGGAGAATAGCTTTAATGGAGTCAGCGCATTCACATGCTCCTGCTTGACACACTTGTTGCTTCTTTCCAGCGGGAAGAAAAGACCGTCACGTGCGCGGACGCGAGTGGTTTCAGCCCCAGGCAGCGTGCAGATTTCCCACAATTCCATGCAGATTCCGTCCGCAGCCGCGATGCAATGGCTAAAACACTTGCCTCAAAGACCACGTATGGGGTCCGACGGGAACGCGTGGTCCACACTTTCGTCGTTTCGGGGCCTTCAAGAAAAGAGTGTAAAAAATCATTCGGAGCGCCGTCTGAAATAAAATAACAAGGGGGAGAGCGTTTGCCTTCCGCCGCCAGGGTCCGGGTTCGATTCCCGTCTCGGCCATGTGTGTGTGGAGTTTGCATGTTCTCCTTGTGTCTCTGGGTTTTTCTCCGGGTTCTCCGGTTTCCTCCCCCAGTCCAAAAACATGCACGATAGGTTGATTGGCACCTTGGAAAATTGTCCCTAGTGTATGAATGTGTGTGTGTGTGTGTGTGTGATGGGTTGGCATTCCATCCAGGGTGTATCCTGCCTTAATACCCATAGACGCCTGAGATAGGCACAGGCTCCCCGTGACCCGAGTGAAGATCGGATAAAGCGCTAGAAGATGAATGAATGAATGAATGAATGAGTTCTCGGAGAAAAGAAGTCGAGATTCCCGAAGCCATTTCTTAATAATATAAACAAAACTATGAATATTAACACATTAACCATATTTATATAAGAACCGTATTGTTACATGTGCGTACATTTATTACATAATACACTTTATTATGTTAATACTTTACATTTTTACAAAACATTTTTGGAGCTATTTTGATCGTTTATTTGTTATTTATGTATTCTTTTATTTATGTATTTATTATTAGCTAGCAAAAACAAAAAGCGGATCGGAATATCGCAACGCTGTAGCGCTAACATGACGACCGCTAACATGCACTCTGTGTTCCCCACGTCGCGTGTTTAAAGATTCTGTCAATGGGGTTAAATTATTGACTTTATCCGCATGTGTAATAACCGGTTGTGGTTATTATGGGATTGATCTACGTGGGGGTGAAACAGCTACATTTTTACCACAGATTCGAGTCGGGCTCATTCGATCGCGCTAGTTAGCGTTTACGCCGCGTTAGCTTGCGAGAATGAAACCTTTGGTCTGAAATAGGAAGCGAAATATTTCTCTTCTGACGTACGTAGAAGCGAATTTTTGTGTAAATGATCCAGATGTGAACGTGCCACTGTGAGCTGAGCGCTAAAAATGCTAATGGATGAGGTGAGGGTCCGAGCGGACTGTATGAGCTTTGTTAGTTCCTGTGTTTCGTGTATACTATAGGCTTGTGTGTGTGTGTGTGTGTGTGTGTGTGTGTGTGTGTGTGTGTGTGTGTGTGTGTGTGTGTGTGTGTGTGTGTGTGTGTGTGTGTGTAAGTAAGTACTCTATATGGGCTCTTTGTAAGTGTGAATACAGTATATGAAAGGTCAGTGTGTAGGCTGCACTGAGTGATTGTTAGCGAACATGGCTAACAATGCAGCCACTCATAAGTGTGTGTGTGTGTGTGTGTGTGTGTGTGTGCGCGCTTATTAGCTTAATGTATGGCTCTAAGTGTGTATCATGTTCCCAGCCAACAAAGGGCTTTTTTTCATTTTTGTGTCATTTATGACATTTCCATTATGATAATGTGTTAATAGTTATGACTTTTCAAACATAACAAACACCAAAATCTTTATGCTTTATTTGACATATAATATATATATATATATATATATATATATATATATATATATATATATATATATATATATATATAGATATATAATATATATATATATATATATATATATATATATATATATATATATATATATATATATTGTAAGCGTATATAAATACACTTATATTGCCTATTTATCAATTTTTGATGAATCGCTATAATAATCCTTTTCCTGGTATATTTATTTATTTATAAGTAATAAATAAATAAATAACAAATGCAGACAGAAGAAATAAAGGAATGCCCAAAGCAAAAAAAAAACAAACAAAAACACCTGACTAAGAGAGCAACATGCGCTCTGTCCCGATATACAGACGAATATGGATATCAAATATGATACCAGAGATAAAAAGAGAATTAATCAAGACAAAGAGTAGTTTTATTAAAAAGGAAAATAATTATATATTCTCTCTATCTCTGTGTGTGTGTCTCTCTCGATCTGTTTCTCTCCCTGCGCTGTCTCTCTTTCTCTCTCTCTCTCTCTCTCTCTCTTTCCTAACCCGATATTAAAAAGGGATTAAATCAGCAGGCGCGACACGGGCGATTTCCCGAGGCGGAGTCTCGGGGTGGAGGGGTGAACCTGGGAGGCGTGGAGTGTGACGACCTTCTGCCATGACCAGGAAAGAGAGACCACGATAATGAGTGTGCTGTACTGTGTGTGTGTGTGTGTGTGAGAGAGAGAGAGAGAGAGAGAGAGACTATGATGGAGATGAGTCCAGGTACATCTTGTACTTTTACATTAATACAGCATGAGCTTCTCAAACTCACTCACACACACACACACACACACCCTGATGTAATGAGACACTGTATTTTGGACACCTGAGACACACACACACACACACATATGCGTGTTATAGCCATGCCAGGTCAGTCCTATATGACCCAGAGTCACGGTGCATCCTGTGTGTGTGTGTGTGTGTGTGTGTGTGTGTGTGTGTGTGTGTGATATATAGGCCAGCAGGTCACACTGAAGTCCATTGTGTAGAGAAAACAAGACCACTGGTCAGTAACCTGATTCTTGCGTGTGTGATTGTTCCCATGATCAGACGCCTGGGTATCGTTGTGTGTGTGTGTGTGTGTTTTGTGTGTGTGTGTGTGTGTGTGTGTGTTAGCAGCCCAGGGCAGTAGGAACCGGGTGTTAATGCCACATGGCATACCAGACTAACCCACAGAGACAAAGAGTGCCAAGAACACTCTGTACACACACACACACACACACACATGCAATGTTCATATTCCACGATCACACTTTTCAGGACTTCACTAGCACTACTGTGTGTGTGTCTGTGTGTCTGTGTGTCTGTGTGTGTGTAAAAATTGGAATTGCTCTCATTTTCTCTCAGAGATCTGTTGCTCTTCACCACACACTCACCCACTGAAGGCCATCTGTGCGCTTTTGTCTAGGCATCGCCCCCCCTACACACACACACACACACACACACACACACACACACGCTCGCACTCGCTCATACACACAAATGTCTCTAGAATCGAGCCCTTTAACACACAATGCTTAGAGAAAATGAAAGGTCGTCCTAAAGCAAAGACCATCCTCCCTCTCTCGCTCACACACACACACACACTCGCACTTCTCCACCCCCATTATTCCAGACGTGATGTGTGTCTCAGAAGTGAGCTCACAACACACACACACACACACACACACTTAATGTTAATTTTAGGATTGTAAATTATACATGAATTGGATATTATTACTTCACCGTGAGTTATGATTTGGTGAAATTATTTAATTCAGATTCCTGATTAAAAAACCATTTAACATTATTTAAATTCCAATTTGGTCAAAATAAATAAATAAGTATGTATATATATATATATATATATAGATATATATATATATATATATATATATACACACACAGTATATATATATATATACACACAGTATTATTATAATATAATATATATATATATATATATATATATATACTATATATATATATATATATATACACATACATACACACTTATTTATATAATTTATTAGTACTTATTTATTTTATTTATATATAATATATATATATATATATATATATATATATAATACTATGGGGCACGGTGGCTTAGTGGTTAGCACGTTCGCCTCACACCACCAGGTTCCGGGTTCGATTCCCGTCTCGGCCATGTGTGTGTGGAGTTTGTGCATGTTTTCCACGTGCCTCAGGGGGTTTTTTTTTTCTCCGGGTTCTCCGGTTTCCTCCCCCGGTCCAAAAACATGCACGGTAGGTCGATTGGCAGCTTGGAAAATTGTCCCTAGTGTATGAATGTGTGTGAGTGTGTGGTGTGTGTGTGTGTGCCCTGCGATGTGTTGGCATTCCATCCAGGGTGTATCCTGCCTTAATGCTCATAGACGCCTGAGATCCCCGTGACCCGAGGGAAGATCGGATATAGCGGTAGAAGATGAATGAATGAATGAATATATAATACTATACACCATTCAAACTATTTTCAAAAAGGAATTCTGTCAAAATGATGGCATTATAAATGATATTTTTTATTGCGAAAATGTTTTGGGTGCAATCTAGCAACATGTCTGTAAGATTGGGGGTTTGTGTTTCATTTGTGAAGGTCTAAAATGTTCTCTTCACTCGCTTTTCTTCCACTCCATCTCTCATACATTACACTATAACTGTCCTTTTTTTCCAACGTTCTCCCGATCCGTGTGGTGTCTCGTAGGTTTGTGATCGTCCCTTTTTTTTTTTTTTAGCACGTCAGCAGTCTCCACCATCTGTCCCACGAGTCCCGCATCTCCGTGACCTTGTCCTTAAAGACGTCTCCGACAATACGTCCCCAAACCTGCTCTTTGAATAGGGGCCGAGCCGCAACACGCTGCAGATGTTTCGCGGCAGGAGGGGACGGCGAATTACAAAACAGTCGGGGACACCCTGCGTTTTTTTTTTTTCTCCCTCCCTCTGAAAATGAATCCCTGTTTATAAAAGGGGGAGAAAAAAGAAAGAAAGGAAAAGAAAAAAAAAACGTCCCATTCTGCACTTTTACGTCACGCTTCACTTTTGTCCCGCGCTTCAGTCCTATTAGCTCGGTATTGTAGCCGCTACAAAAACCCTGACCTGAGGGAAAAGAGGGGTGAAGAGCGGGTAAAAATGGTGGGGTGGGGTGTATTTTGACGGGGTTGAAAAGGGGGAAGGGGAGGACGTTCAAGAGATATTGATTGGAGATTAGGGAGACGTGGGAGTGCCGGTATTTCCCCGTGCGCTGTGTGTAGGAATCCGTGTAATCGTTTAATTGGCGGAGGAGTGAGATTGCGCGCAGGAGAGTCGTATATCTTTCGCGAGTGGCGGAGACGCCGGTGCTAAGTGGCGCGCTTCAAAAACCGAGAGACGATCCGGGCCAGGCTAAAGGTCGTGGATAATGATGTCACCCTTGTTAGCCGACACACAGGCAAACATTGATGGATTGTTTGTGTTTTTTTTTTTTTTTTTTTTTTTTTTACACATTTTAATTGTTTTTGTTCTTTTTACCTCAGGATATTATCTAAAGATGTTTTTCCCCCCCTTTTCAGTCTACACTTGTACACTGCACTCGTTAAAGACTTGCGGTTTAGGCTAACACCTCTCTTTTTCTGTTAATATGTCCATCTGGTGATGACAGAGAGGAGAAAATGTGTTGTCTCTCTCCTCTCTCTCTCCTCTCTCTCTCTCTCGAGAACAGATCACGGATAGAAAACAAAAAACCCAACGTGACGTGACTCACAGGAATCTGTCCATTACAGCCGTACGTCAAAATCCACCTCCGTCAAAGTGAATAGCAGGTTTTTGAGTCTCACGGGGTTTCCTCGTCGTCCTGTCATGTTCGTATTCCGCGTCCGATTTCCACCTCCGGTGGGTTTAAAGCGCTCTTATAATAAACACGATGATCCACTAGATTCGATATTTCTTTTGTGGAGATTCATTTACAATGTCCGTGTTCACTATGGTTGGCGCTCTGTAGAAGGACATCTCCCCACTCTGAGACACAGGGTTTTTGTCAGGATGGAACAGGTTTTGGGTCTCGAGTGAAGGGACAATTTCCCGCCACCACACCCGAATACGACCTATACGATCGTGTGATTGGAACAATCCCATATCCCATTTATGCACAAGATTAAAGGCTTGGAGCTCTATAGCAGGAGATTTTCTACATCTTCCAACCCATATATATTATATATATATATATATATATTATATATATATATATATATATATATATATATATATATATACACACACACATTCATTCATTCATATTCATCTCTTCATTATTCTATCTTCTATACCGCTTTATAATCCGATCTTCCCTCGGGTCACGGGGAGTCTGTGTCTATCTCAGGCGTCTATGGGCATTAAGGCAGAATACACCCTGGATGGAATGCCAACCTATCACAGGACACACACACATTCATACACTAGGGACAATTTTCCAAGGTGCCAATCAACCTACCAATCAACGTGCATGTTTTTTGGACCGGGGAGGAAACCGGAGAACCCCGGAGAAAAACCCCCTGAGACACGGGGAGAACATGCAAACTCCACACACACATGGCCGAGACGGGAATCGAACCCGGACCCTGGAGGTGTGAAGCGAACGTGCTAAACACTAAACCACCGTTGCCCCCTTATATAATATATTATATATATATATATATATATATATATATATATATATATATATATATATATATATATATAATAAATAGTAACTGGAAACATCTGGGACCCAAACACTTTCGTTCCTGATTGTGTAGGTCGTATCCAGGACGGGTGAAGCTGTCAGGTGTTTTTTTTGTGCGCGATGAGAATCCAGCATTTTCCATTTGGTGTCTCACAATGCAGCCTTGACCCACATCCATGTGGTGCTGTGACTGATAGGGCAGCGACAGCACACCCTTCTCATCCAGCGAGCAGAAGCGGTTACGTCTTGCTGCCAAGCTTTATGGTCCATGTCAGGTTTCGGGTCGTCACAAGACGCCGATCAGCGAAGCAGAGGATCATCCAGACCTCCTGACTGGGACACGCCTGAGGAAACTCAAACATCAGGAACAATAGTGATCTTTGTGTGTGTGTGTGTGTGTGTGTGTGTGTGTGTGTGTGTGTGTGTGGGAAAACCTGTTGGAGAACAATGGCTTTAGATACGTGTGTGTTGGTAGCATTAAGGTTACAGTGAGTGTGATACGGAGTGATGACGGAGCGTTGGAGTAGAAACAGGGTGTAATGATGAAGGCGTGGCAGAATGTTCAGAGCGAGTGAGTTCGGGGGAATAAACAAAACAAAAACAAAAAAAACATTCGTACTTTAATATTGTGTGCGCGCGGTGCTTCCACCCGCATGTGGCGAATCTCAACCACCTCCCTCGCAACAGAGCACCAACACGTACCGGCGCTGCGGCCCTCGGGGTGTTTACGCTTTTATTTATATTTCATCATGCAAAAGTGAGCAGGCTGTAGACTCACTCTTACAGAAAAAAATGGAAGAAAGAAAGAAAGATGGAAGCAAGGAAGAAGGAAAGGAAGGAAAAAAGAAAAAACCAAAGGAAAAAAACTTGGAAGGAGGGAAAGAAAGAAAGACGTAAAGAAAGAAACTTGGAAGGAAGGAAAGAAAGAAAGAAGGAAAGAAAGAAAAAAATGTGGATGTCAGTTCCAATCTCTTGACTGCTGAACTACTGAGTCAGAGGAAAAGAGACTGTGAAAGAGTGAGAGCAGGAGAAAGTTAGGCAGACAGAGAGGTTGAGACAAAGTGAAATACGGAAAGCGAGAGAAAGAGAGACAGATTGAGAGAGGGTTAAATTGTTCGGAGAGACAGACTGAGAGAGCGGTGGACTGACAGAAAGGATGAAAAGAGAAAGAGAGATACAGGTGGACACTGAAAGAGAGAGAGCACGTCAGACAGAGGATGAGTGTACAGACAGAGGATGTGAGTTCATAGAGAACAGGCAGACAGAGAGAGACAGTGGGTGGGGGTATAGAGAGAGGGAGCGATAGAGACAGGCTTAGAGAGGGTTCAATAGTAAAGAGAGAGAGAGAGAGACAGACAGAAGTTCACAGTACAGAAAGTAAGCTGGAATTATGGATGGAGAGAGAGAGAGAGAGTACAGAGTGAAAGACAGAACGATAGAAGGAAATCTAGCGAGACAGCCGGACAGAACATGGGAGTACAGAGAGAAAGATGGAAGGAGAGATTGAAAGGTAGAGAGACAGAAGTACAGAGACTGAGTGTGAGAGTACAGAAAGAAAGAGAGAACGTGAGAGGATGAGTACAGAGGGAGACAGACAGAAGTTCAGAGTACGGAGAGAAAGAAAGCGAGAGACCGACGGAATGTCGGGAGAAAGAAGGGAGAAAGAGACTGAAGGAGGTCTCACTGGCATTACCCACAATGCACTGGGAGATGACATCCTAAGAAATGGCGTTTAAAATGACCAAGGCACCCCTAGAGCACAGAGGGTTGAAGGGCCTCGCTCAAGGGCCCCTTCTGTCCTCTTTCTCTCTCTAATTGTATCGTTTTCCTCTCGAATTGTCTCGATGCCAGAAGCCCCCAGGCGTTTCCCGGCTCATCAAAGAGTTGTTTACTCACGAGCAGGCGACCCCTGTGTGTGTGTGTGTGTGTGTGTGTGTGTGTGTGTGTGTGTGTGTGTGTGTGTGTAATAACAGGTTAGCTCTTCACTACCACTAACAATCCTGGACTGAGGTGACAGACTGTCTGTAACACCCTGGAACCCATCCCCCGCTTAGTCCCACACACACACACACACACAGAGTCCAGATGTCCCTGTGCTGGGAACGTTGGACCACAAACAATAGGCTCTGAAGCATAGGCTCGGCCCCTGGGAGGAGGACGTCTCGCGCGCGTCCGTCAGGTTCCTGGCTCCGAGTGACATCATCTCCCTGAGAGAGAGAGAGAGAGAGCGAGAGAGAGAGAGAAACCTGCGAAATGTCCTGAGAAAAAAAAGTGCCCCATAATGTCCTCAGAACGTCGTCCGAACCCCCACCAATGCTTGGCGGATTCCACAAGGCAAACTTTTCACAGAAAGGGGAAGACTATCCGTCCGCCGCCACGTCCCGTCAGCCCAAAAGTAAACACGCCCCACCCGGTGTCCATACGCTCCCCAGCTGAGCTGACCGTACGCAAAGCAGGTTAGTCAAACTCCAAGAAAGCACGCACACAGAGCTGTAACTCAGCCACACACACACACACACACACATGTACATACAAATGCAACAGCAAACAAAGCCCAAACTACCAACACACACACACACACACAAAAACACACTGCAAGCTGGGAGGTCCGAGGGCTTTTTATGATTCCTCTTAGCCAAACATGCTACGGACAGCAGAGGCTGTTTGTTTATTTATTTATTTATTTCTTACATTCGCTTTCAAATAAAGGCGCGACGTTTATAAAGTTGCACATGAATGTGCGTTTGCGGCGATTCACGAGTCGCCGTCTAGCGCCTTGTTCCAGATGTTTCTCGAGTCTCATTTAATTGCCTCGCAGCGACCTCGCTGATGAGATTTGTCTAAATAGTACGGCGGTTTGGAAACGACAGAAAAAGTCCGTCGTCTCGTCTTGGTACGCGACATCATATTATGTATGCAGTAGTCATTTTCCAGGGACTGTCTGAATTCCTTTAGGGCACTTCTGTGTTTTGTTGACTAATACAATGGCGAGAGAATGGTACGATATTGGGTATAAAACAAACAATGAGTGTCCAGACATCGTAACCCTTTAGCACGGATATAAAACAAAAAGCACAAGTGGAATATGGAAACAGACCCAGGGATCCTCCTGCCTGACTGCTGCTGCTACTGGAGGGGGGTCAGGGGGTCATCGTCACGGCTCCTGCTTCGAGCTCAAGGAATGACTCCGAGGAGCCCGAGGGCCCGGTCGGTCATATCGCTGTTAGCGTGACGCCTCGTAAGCTCCGGGAACGCCTGCGCGGCCCTTTTAATTAGAGGCTGTAAAGCCTGATGTAATGGCAAGATGAGGAGCAGGAACGAGACAACCCGGCTCGAATGGGTCATTACGGGCATGACACACCTGCGAAGAGGGTCAGCCGTACCCAAGCATTGATATGTCTCGCCATCACAGGCGGCCTTTCTAAAAGGCAGCATGCATCAAAGGGGCGCTTTATTAGCTTCCCGCAAAAACTTCATTAAACGCCGCTGAGGCACCGAGCGCCCGCGGTGGCACGGGGTGGGGTGACGGGGTGTGCGAGCGCCCGCGGTGGCGATGCGGGGTGGGGTGGGGTGGTGTGGTGGCGGTGGGGGGTGGGGGGGGTACAATTTCGTGTTCGGGGACAGCTTGTAAATTTCCCCGTAACTGGTGCGCTTTGTAGTTGCTAAATTAAATAAAGCGACGACGTGTAGACCAGCTAGCTAGCGAGTGGCTAACAACCGGTTTTAACGCAAATCAACATGCAGTGAATGCAAGACGTTCGTGTGCACTTGATCCCACTCAAGGACATACTCCCTTGATTCCTAGACCAAAAAAAGATCAACCACTTTGTAGTCCAGTACACACACACACACACACACACACACACACAGACAGAGACAGAGTAGCAGAAGGCCACGGTCTTGATTTGCAGAGTGCAGGCTCCTCTGCGTCCTGCTTTCATGCGGCCTGTGAAGTGCACATCAAAGCTCGGGCACTTTGAAGTGCACTAGGAGAGCTGCCGTCCCGGCATGCCCGCGCGGGCTAAAGGCTAAAGCTGCGGCGCTAAGGCAAAGCGAGACCATGGGGGAGAGGCAGAAGGATAGACGTAGCCTTTCCGACTGCCTCTCAGATCTTCCTCCATTCGCTAAATCCGATGGACTCGCGTGAAAATGAGGCCCAAAAAAAATTACACGGATGCTCCACGTTTTGAAGCTGATTTTTCCAGACACCTTTTCCTCCACCAAAACCACATGAACAAAACAGGTATAATTCGCAGGCAATCGGAGATCTTTCCGCGTCCTGATTGGATCAGGGTTGGCGATCTCCGCAGACCTTTGGTTACTGCTCCTGATTAGACGTCCTGCTTCTCTTTCCGAGCGGATTTGTTTTCTGTTGAACAGGATACACTACTCGTCTTATCTCACTACTACAGTTGAAATTCATTACTATATTTAAGCACTTTTTCTTGTCAAATATCTTGTATAGAGAGGCACGGTGGTTTAGTGGTTAGCACGTTCGCCTCACACCACCAGGGTCCGGGTTCGATTCCCGTTTCGGCCATGGGTGTGTGTGGAGTTTGCATGTTCTCCCCGTGCCTCAGGGGGTTTTTCTCCGGGTTCTTCGGTTTCCTCCCCTGTCCAAAAACATGCACGGTAGGTTGATTGGCACCTTGGAAAATTGTCCATAGTGTGTGTGTGTGTCCTATGATGGGTTGGCATTCCATCCAGGGTGTATCCTGCCTTAATGCCCAGAGATGCCTGAGATAGGCACAGGCTCCCCGTGACCCGAGGGAAGATCGGATAAAGCGCTAGAAGATGAATGAATATCTTGCATATTCCATTCTGCGCATTCAATCGCTTCCTTTTTTTATTTGAGTGAATAAAAATATAAGTGGTCAAGCACACCGCGATCCTCCAATCAGGTTAGCAGAGGTGTCAAGGAAGGAATGACCAATGCTTTGTTCCCTTAATTAAGCTGAATTTTTTTGGTGATCTGTACTTTCTACTCCCCACAAATTTCAAAAGATCCGTTATATCATTTCAATTGTTTTCATTCCTCTCAAAAAAACCCAAAAAAACACCCTATCCAGAGAAACGGCTCCATCCGGATAGAGTGAATGTGATTGGATGAGATATAAACATGTACCATTCCGACACCCTATTGGTTTGTACTCGATCCATCGCGCCTGCACATGACAACCAATCACCTCACACTGCAGCGAGGACATCACCAGTGTTGGGGTTGTTACTCAAACAAAGTTTATTTATTAAAAGTGATTATTTCTCCACTACTGTCTCATGTCTCACTACTGTCTCTACTGGCCGAATGTAAAGACTACATATCTTATTTCCATTTTACTTATTATTTTCATCTGAACGATGTTTTATTTTGGGAAACGACCGGATTTTCATCCGCCTCATGTGTCCATGACTCACTCTCGCCGTGGTCACGTGACTTACCTCCATAATACCTCCGGGCCGCTAATACATTTCCGCTAAATTGAAAACCCCGAGCAACATGAACAACAACAACAACAAATAAACATATTTGGAAAGTTTCTTTGTGAAAAGTCTTTCTAAAGACGCTTTGTTTTTTGTTGTCGACCGAACATTAAAATACCAGTTTTTATGTCGCTCATATCGTTTCATTTATCCTCCACACCATAAAAGCCCGGCCCCTGAAAATCTTCGCATAAACCGGTGCAAAAAAAAAAACTCCAACTTTATAACCTCTATATCGAGCTGTTTTTAAAAATAAAAAGATCGCTGTAGAAATCACTATGCGTCGGCTTTGGGGGCGTGACTTTGGTAGTGAAGGGGCGTGGCTTCGGCTCATAAGGGGGCGGGGTGTTTTTTGTTATCGCGTGGATCGGTGGCTGGGAACACGCAGGCGCTAGGACCGTGCTGTGATTCTGCAGGTTCCCCGTCTCTCTCTCTCTCTCTCTCTCTCATCCACTGAGTGGGGAAAGTGCGCGTCTCTCGGAGCGGCATCAGCACAGGGACCTCCACCGGCCAGCACAAAGGAGGAGAGACAAGGAAGAGGAGAACTAAAAAGGAAATATGATGAGAAGCGAGAGGCAGAAACGAGACGCCCGGAGCGAGGACTCGGAAAGCGGAGGCGAAAGCACCAAGTCGGACGGCTGTTCTTTCAGTGCGGTTTTCGGCTCCAGGGAGTCTCAGATCAGCACTTTCCTCCAGAACGTGCAGGTTCTCCTGCAGGCAGCGAGCCACATAGAAAAAACCGAGAGGAAGGATGGAAGTAAGTGATGAATGCTGCGTGCGTGTGCGTGCGTGTGTGTGTGTGTTTGTGTGTGTGTGAGAGATCAGGTTGCCTGAAGCACCTGCGTTATTACCCTGCACACTGAGACAACAAAGGAGCGCGCGCGCAGTGAAGGCTCTGGGGTTATCACCCCCCCTTTCCTCCTCCTTCTATTCATCATCCTTTCCATCATCCCTTTATTCTCTTCATCCTCATCCCTCCGTCAATATGACCAGTATCGATCCTATTGATTTACACCGCGCTTCGCTTTACACCGTCAGTGCATGCGCACGCACAACACACACACACACACCGCTGGCTTTATTTTCCTCCTCCTCCTTGACATTTTCATCAAGATGTATGATTTGTTTGGTGCATGTTCGCGATCCTGTGTGCGTTCATCGCTTACATAACTTCTGGCCCAAGGTTCGTGCGCGCGCTCGTGTGTGCGTGTGCGCGTGTGTTGGTGGATGATAATCATACACTCTTGAGTTGCGAGTTTTTTTTTTGTTTTTTTTTTTGAGTATTTCAGTCATGCATTGATTTTCTCTACAATATTATGGCGTGCAACACATTGATGACATCATCATAATAACCGTAATATTGGTAAATGATAAAGGTATTAACGAGGAATGTTTATATATATATATATATATATATGAATCGCCTAATAATGTTTATTGCATTTGATATCCGATTAAAAGGAAACATTGTTTTTCTTCCTCCTTGCGTGGACTTTAAATGTTTAAACTTCCCCGTACGTGGAGGCGTGGGTGGCGCTCACATGGCTTCCGCATGAGAACTTTTTTTGCCTCGCGCTGATTAGCCGAGTCCCCGGTGCGCGTTGGGACACGCCCATCGCTCTGCGCCTCCAATGGGACGAGCCGTACGCGTGACGTCACGTGTTGCCGGGCTTGCGCCGCGGACTCGGTTTCCGGGTTGTTGTTGTTTTTTGTTTGTTTTTATTTGTTGTTAATATTGAATTCATTTATTTATTCTAATGAAATAAAACAAATACCAAAAACTACTACGGATAACGTCGAATCAATTTCGTATTGATGTTTTTTTATTGTACACCATTGTGCACTTGTTTGAAAAAATAAAACGCATTTAACCACAAGGAATAAATAAATAAACTCGTGTGAATACGTGCAAAAAAAGAAAGAGGGGGAGAGAGATGGAGAGGGGGATAGAGAAAGAGAGGGAGAGATATACAGAGGTGTGAACATCGCCTACGTGCGCCGTGACACACGCCAGAAGAAAACTCTGCTTCCCTGAGTGCTTTGCGCTGGGGCTCGCCTGCGCATGCGCAGTCGTGGCTTCTTCTCAGCTGTGCGACTAGGTAAACAAACTGCAGGAGGAGAGAGAGAGAGAGAGAGCGCACAGGGAGACTCAGCAGGAGCCTCGGGGATTGCCTTTATTTTTATTTTGTATAGTTTGTATTCGTTTTCTACACTTTTTTAATAGTCTGTATTGGTTTGTTAACTTTTACAGGTTTAGTAGCTAGGGTTGTTTTTTTTTTTTTTAGCTAACCGAGGTGAAGCGGAGAAATTTATCCTGAAACACCTCGACGGAGTGTGCCTGGAAAATTATAGATACATCTATATATATATATATGTATATATAGAGAGATAAAGTTTTCAATTTGATATATAAACACACACAGTGATAAAGAAAATATCGTGACTCTTCGAAAGCTGTGATAAATCCCTAATAGTGAAGAACATGACTGCGGAGGTGAACATCCGGAGGTTACTGGAAGCTGCTGAGTATTTAGAAAGAAAAGAAAGAGGTGAATGCGGCATGCAAATATTCCACGCACTCCCCGAATCGCTATATTCCCCTTTTATCAATGTTGTTGTTGTTGTTATTATTATTTATCCTGCTGGAGAGGTTTGTATCGAGTGCCACGTCGAGCTGCAGCCCGACTCTGTTGTGGATGAAGTCGCCATTTTAACGCGCGTTTCGTTTCATTTTCCATTAATTCCGCCTTATTGAGGACATACGGACGCTTTCTCGAAGCCGTGTGCATTTTTAACATTTTTGTTTTTATTTTTTTGCACCCCTCCCCATCCACACAGAGTGCGAACACGGATACGCCTCGACGTTTCCGTCCATTCAGAGCTCCAACAACTACCAGAGACAAAGAAAATTCCGGAATAAAAAGCACAACAGCAATCACAACAGGTCAGAGCTTCTTTATGATTTTATTCTTTATCATAATCAGGATTATTAATGGCGTCCAGTGGACACGCAGGGGCATGACGTCATAACCCCCTCCCCTCTCCAGGTGCAGCGCGCGCTCTTGGAAATGTGTGTGTGTGTATATATATAAACATTATATACAGAATTAAATTGATTTGTTGCATGTTAGATGTAACGATAATACTTGGGGTATATTTTTTTTTATTCGCACGTGAGAGCGTTGCTTTTTACCCCTCCAGCTCGTGCAGGTGTCAGTGTGTATAACAGGGGGGAGGGGGGAGGGGTCGCGTGCGGCTCATCAGCTGATTGTCAAAAGGCAGCGCCGCAGTAACAGTGCCGTAAGGGAGCGTCGCGAAATTCCCACCCCGCGCCCAAAAACGTACAGTTCTGACACGGTGCCTTGGGAGGGAGTTGGCACACACTACTGTGTCAAGTCAGGTCAAGTCACTTAGGCGTTTATTGTCTTTCTAACTGCACAGAGTCCGCAGTAAACCGAAACAACATTTCCACCAAGACCAGGGCACGTCATAAAGCAGCACGGTGCGAGATTCAGTGCACAAAAGAACACCAGAGCACAGATCAGTACCGCACAAGAGAATCATTTTTTTAAAAGTATAATAACAAAAAAAGGTGTTTTAACCCATACACTCGCATTGGACCGAAATGGCTGTACAGTTGAGGAAATAGCAGTTAAGAAACGTCCAACAGTAACTAATCTTTCTCAAAAACCTGTTTCATGTACATCATTGAGACACCCTTATTTATACAACTCATCTGTTCTCAGAAAGTGAACTTGACAACATTTTATCCACCACACGGCCACTTCTGTACATATATACACATCGGTACACCCAAACGGTTCGCTGCTAGTTAGTTTAGATACTAAGGTTTATATACTAAACCTTAGTATCCTCGCTCAACACACGATGTGTTTAACTTTTTGGACATTGTGGGATTTTTTTTTTTTTTCTACGATCCCTAGCCATGTTTTATTTACAGCCAGCACTTATCCTGGCTGCCAAGGTGAATTCTTCTTCAGGATCATTGTCTATCCTTTCATTGTGTGTGTGTGTGTTTACACTTTTGAATTTTGTGCACATTTTTAGTTCCCTCTTTTGCAGAATAGGATGAGTGCCTTTAGTAAGTCGTGTCCCTTCTGTCCTTATGATCTCCTTCCATTTGCAGACGCCTGCAGCTGCTTTGCGTGCGAGCTTTCCTTGTTTGTGTCTGTAGAGAGCAGGACAAGGGGAAGGGACGAGTTCCCGTTTTGCTTTTCTCGACACCAGACATCTCGACGACGCAGGATGGTTTCAGGGTCGGCGCAAAAAACATGAAAAGGAGGGGGTAAAGAAAAGTCGGGCGTAAGATTGCCGAGTCGCAGCGCTGCTATCTGATCCGCCGGCATACTTGAGCGAGCCCTCTGGCTCTCGCTGCCACAATAGGGCTGTAATGAGGACGGGCAAACAGAGCGATTAGAGGTGATAATAGCGCGTATCGCAGGCCCTCTGGGACGCACAGGCGTATTATTACATGCCGTGTTTGTCTCCGTTCTGTTTGTCTGTTCGCCACTTGGTTCCAGTCATGCGTGCGCGGCCTCCGCTTCAGTCCCGACTTTGTTTGCATTTCCTTCTCACGATAGTTCCTCGGGCTGCTTTTTTCCCCCCTTTTGACAACAGTTATGGAAGCAAGAAGGCCTCAGGGAGACGGCATTAAAAAAAAAACAATTCTTCTCCCAGATCTGGAATAGTTTGTGTCGCCGTAATTGCTTTCATTTGTTTATTACATGCCACAGGTGGATCTCTCGTGTCCCCCAAGTGAATCGCAGGACCACCTGGGAACGCCTTTTTACATGGCGGATGAAATCCGTAGCTCGCCACAAATCGTCCCGTTTCGTCTCTCCCCCCACGCGTTCATGCGGTATCCGCAAAAACCTGCAGGGAGCGTTTCCTCTCGCGCACAACAGCCCGGCTCGCTTTACATTATTTACAACACACTCGCTCAAAAGGAAGGGAGCCTGTGGGGGGGGGTGGCAGGGGGCGGTGGGGGATTCTTCCTTTCTTCTTTTTCCCCCTGGTTTTTAAAACCAAAGCCCTCGTTTCTAAGAACAAGTTCATAAGATTGTTATTATTAATGAAATAATGTGACGTGATGGGTTTCCCCCCCAAGACATGCCATAAATTAGTGATTTACAACACAGCTGGCATGCAGATGTTATCCTTTGTGGTTATTCTGGGTGATGTTGTGTGTGTGTGTGTGTGTGTTTTAAAACTATGTTTTGTTTTTCTCGTGCAGGTCAACACACAACGAGTTGGAGAAGAATCGGTGAGTCCGAGCTCTTTGCTTTTTTTTTGTTGTTGTGCACATCGGTCTGACTTTGTGCCGAGTCAAACCTGGTTAGCTCTTCACATGTTGTATGTTTAGTCTGATGTCGCAAATATAGGATTTCTGGGAAAGTCAGGTGGATTATATCTCATTTTATTTCTTGTCAAAACACATGAGTGAAGTGGAAGGAAAAAAGGTACAGGTTTCTGCCCAAATGATCCATTTATAGTAAAGCAGAAGTGTGTGTGTGTGTGTGTGTGTGTGTGTGTGTGTGTGTGTGTGTGTGTGTGTGTGTTGTACTAAGCCAGCTGGTTCAGCGAGATATGTGCAGGCAGACGCAGCGTGTCACCAGTAGACACGCTGATGTCACGCTATTTCTCGACCACAGGAAGGCAAACGCGGCTCTATTGTTTCCTCACACGCTCTCCAGATACTTGTTTTTGAGGTCCCGCGCATCCTCCTCGACTCGGCGGGCCCAGACCGCAAGTCGACACATTTATACAGAGGAGAAAAAAAAAAGAAACCGAAAGCGGCCTCGTGTTTGCCTGGAGTTTGCATGGTCATGCTCGTGCAATCGTTCTCACGCAACCCCATGTGACCTTTCGCTGCGTTTAAGAAGAGGACACGAAAATCCCCTCGGCAAGAACCGAACCCGGCGTCTCGGCATCACGCGTGCACGGATTGCGAGATTGCCTTTTCCTTCGTTGGTATTGTGATCGACGGAGTTTTGGAAGTCTAAAGAAGACAGGGAAGAGCCACTTAAAAGAGGAACAGGAAGTAGCGAGACGAAGACTTGTAAACAGCTCGCAATCAGCTCTCGTGCCTGCCGGGCCACACACGCACACACACACACACACACACACACACAGTGAAAAACAAAGACCTGACATAAATAGGCCCTGATGGACACAAAATGGCAGATGAAAGACAAAAGCGACATTCCGTATTCTCACACACCGTCACGTGCGCCCACACACTCAGCCTGTACATTCCCAGCCGCAGTATGTGGGATGGTATGGAAAACGAACCTGGTCAGAGTTTCGAAGGTGGTGTTTTTTTTTAATAAGTTGCATTTTTTTGACAAAAAAAAAATGTAGAGATTTCCGATCGAAGGGAACAGTCGTACAGGGACCATGTGACTAGTATCAATGGCTTTTTCCTGTCATGAAGTTGGGAAAAAATGAGCATTTAAAGCAGTAAACCGCAATAAAACATCTTTGGAAGCGACTCTCTGGGTTTCTGTGGCTATAAGAAACATACCATACATGGAATATGCAAGGAAGCACCATAACCCCTAAACCGTCCAATCAGAAACTTGTTGCTATGCGGTGTCATGCTGACCTGCCGACCCCATTGGGCGAAGGTTCCTGGCTCTCTGATTGGTTGGATTTATTTTTTTTTTTCTGTGAAAGGAAGTTAAGTGGGAATGGTAATGTTTTGTTCATCGCTCACACACACACACACACACACACATGCAGGAACTTTGTGTGAGTGAGTGTCGGTGTTCTAGGATCCCTCTGTGTCCTGCAAGTGCCTTCTGGGACTGGCTGTTCTGTTCTGAGTGTGTGTGTGTGTGTGTGTGAGAGAGAGAGAGAGAGAGAGAGAGAGAGAGAGAGAGAGAGAGAAAAGTGTGACGTAATAATTTCTTGCCTGCCAAAAGCAGCTTAACGGGGCTCCGTCTCTCTCTGACAGAACATCTCACACACACACACACACACACACACACACACATGCACACACGCTCGCACGTGCTACAGCAGACTTCAAACACAGAGAATTCCTCACTTCTCCGTTTCTCTCGGGAGTCTCCTGAATCTAACCCCCGGGAAAAGCCGCACACGTTTCCACGACCCCGCATGACCCTGAGAAAGTTCCAGGCCCTGAAGCAGACATTGGCGTTTTGGAAGAAAAAAACACGAGGGTCAGTTCCCAAATCGCAAAAGCTGCGTGTTAGACTGACGCAGTGTCCTATTTCATGTGGTGGGAAGTCGTGTGTGTGTGTATGTGTGTGTGTGTGTGGTTCTCTTCCACATTCCTCACAAAAGCCTCAACTGCATCAAGTACCAAATCTAGTACTAGTACAAATGATCATGTGATCATGTTTTTTTTTTTTTTTTTTTTTTGCGAGAACAGGTGCATGAGGTGTGTGTGTGTGTGTTCAAGCCCATTGTATGAGTGTGATCAGGAGTGCAGGTGCATGCCTTGCGATCTTCACCGTGTGTGTGTGCAATTGCAATTGCCAGTGCACTACAATGTGGTTTTCTTTTTTTTTTTGCAAGTGCACAAAAAGTGTGTGTGTGTGTGTGTGTGTGTGTGTGTGTGTGTGAGGATTAGATATTCATCAGCAGTGGTTTCTCTTCAAAGAGTCGGAATGGTTTTCCGTTAACATCTGGCAGCAGCTGTCTCCTCTTTTGTTGTGCACAAGCGCGCGCGTGTGAATTGCTATTAGAATAGAAGGGATTGGGGGGGGTGGAAATGACCAAAGCTTTATATGATCTCTTACACACACACACACACACACACACACACAGTATCTCTCGGTGGGCACGTGAGTAGGCTCTGCTGCTCGAGGCAGATTAGAGCCGAGCATGTGAGTTAATCCATGTGTTACTGATGTGCCTCTATGGTGTGTGTGTGTGTGCAATAGAATAATTCTTTTCTTCACTGAGATATAACTGGTTGAATTTGAGACTAGTATTGGAGATTATAAATCACACGTGTGTGTGTGTGTGTGTGTGTGTGTGTTATCTTGGTGAAGATCCGAGGCTTGGTGAGGAAGAAATAACACATGTTCATTGGCTGAATCCTTCGCATCTTGATCATAATTATTTTAGAAACTGAGATCAAATCCAGTAAAAGTACGTGTGTGTGTGTGTGTGTGTGTGTGTGTGTGTGTGTGTGTGAGAACATGTATGAACGTGTGTGTGTGTGTGTGTGAAGAGAACCAGTTTGTAGGATCTATTTATAGGGGATCCCCAGAACAACAAAAGACCCTCTGAACAGAAACCTCTCTCTCTCTCTCTCTGCCCGGGCTTGTTCCTCTGTCGTTTTTTTTTTTTTTTTTTTTTTTTACACATAAAAGCCGTTTGATGTGGCGTTCTCGGATTTGATCAAGTACATGTTTGCTTTCTTTTTCTTCTCCCTCAACCTCAATGTGGTGTTGTGTAGAGTAAAATGGTTTGCGGATAAAAATATCCCTCTCCGTTGATATGGATTGACTTTAGTTCTTTGTGTGCTTGTGTAAATACATGCTGTAGTTATCGTGTGTGTGTGTGTGTGTGTGTGGGAGATG
>JACRUU010000012.1:5924498-5936998 GCA_030449085.1 Kryptopterus vitreolus
TCGGACCGTCGCGTGATCGATCCGGACGTCCGCAGCACTGCACTGCATATCGAGATCGAGCTGCAGAGGGAAAAAGAAAGAAGAAGAAGAAGGAAAAAAGGAAAAAAAAAAAGGCAGAGGCCTGAACTACGAATGGTGCTACCTGAGAAAAAGAACCCTGGAGTCTCATCCGTGCAGCGGGTTTTCCCTCCGGAAGTTTATCCCACGGTGCGTTTTATGGTGCATTCTGAAAAAAAAAGAAGAAATAATAAATAAATAAATAAATAAATAAATCCTCGGAAGCGGCCGTGCTTCTGTCGAGCAGCTGCAGCGTCCGGCGTAGACGTCCCTCCTAGCAGTAACGAGCAATAACTCCTCTACGCTCCTCCGCCTGCCCCCCCCCTCTCTCTCCTTGACTTTCTTTTTTCCTAACGGACGCCGTCCAAGATATTTTTTTTTTTCTTTTTTTTTTGTATATAATACATAAATAGTTTAATAAATTAAGAAAAGAAGTTTTAAAAAAAAAAGCTAGAAGACCTATGGGGTAGCCTCTGTCGCTGTTCGTCTCGTGTTTTTATTTGGTGCATTTTAAATTATATTTTTGGAAAAATCCTCCTTAATCCTCCGTCTCCTGATTGTGGCTCGGACAGAGTGGATAGTATTACACCCCTTTTTTTCTCTTCTTCTTTTCTTTTCCTCTCGCTTTGAGTTTTCCCATCCTGACCAAAAAGAAGGGAAAGAAGAAAATCCCTGAAGGCATCAGCAGCAGGACCCTCCTTTTATTTATGAGAGAGCTATGGTTTATTCAGTGTGTGTGTGTGTGTGTGTGACACACTGAGAGGCATTCCAGTTGTGTATCCATGTGAAGGTTCTGATTTTTATTTATCAATGGAAGGAAGTTATTTATTTCTCTCCTGTGGTTTTCTTTCCTCTTTTATTTTTTATCTTTATGTAATTTTATTTATCCGAGTGTGTGTGTGTGTGTGTGTGTGTGTGTGTGCGCGACTGAACACGGTGCTGTCTCCCAACACCAGGCCAAAATAACCATCTCTTGTCTTTCTTAATTTTGTTTGTTTTGTTTTTGTTTTTTTTTTAAACTCTCTTCTTTAATCTGCACTTCAATCCATGACCCGTGTCAATAACTCGGTGCTTCCTCTCGTTCACTCTCTCTCACACACACACACACACACACACACACACACATTTAATCACACTCTGATCTGAGATCAGATCGCAGGAACCTACAGGAGGGTTACGGTGCGATCTGAGCACATGCCTCGTATGTGTGTGTGTGTTTTGAGAGACATATCAGGAAGCTGTAGTTATCAGGGATCGGGTCCCACATGCGCAGCTCCCCCACACACACACACGCACCCCGAGGTCCTGCTGAACTCCGCTGGCCGTTTGTTTTGTTGCGCACTCTGATTCAAGCTGTAAGTCCAACTGCAATACTTACAATAAAAACACCGAGATTGTCCTATCTGAAGACCAAAAAAAAAACATGCCTGTGTGTTGTTTGTGTTTGTTTGTTTTGGTTTGTTTTATTATCCGGATAATAGAAACTTCACTTTATGCCGCGGTGAAAAACACACTTCTGTTCCCTCCAGCAGCACGGCTTAAACACGCTGTCCAAAAGTACCGGGACACGTGGGGTTTTCCCCCTTTAAAATACAAAGTGATAAAACCCCAACTCGGCTACGCTGAGGTCAGAAGTATCAGGACGTTTTCGCCTCGAAGGTTTTCTTTACATCCAGTCGGAGAGGAAGATCTGGGAAAGTCGAATCGACGAAATCGAATAATTAGATAAAAGTCCGTCACTTTTATGCAGTTGAATTATTTGGGCAAAGTCGAACGTGTGGAACACGGCGCACTGGTGACACCTAGAGGACAGGTTTGGTGTTACATGTGATTTCTTATAAAAGTAAATATGACGCTTTAGTGACGTTGTAACGCTGAGGGTCGGAATTGTTTGTGTATTTGTGTTGTTTGAGAAGGTTTTACACACAATGCAATATTATAATCAAAGTTTGTCCACAAACTTTTGGGCAAATAGGTTTTATTTTCTTCCTCCCTCATTCCGTTTATCTTTATTCTCGTCCTCTTCGTCTCTCTCTTCTTCATCCACGTTTTTCTTCTCCTTGATCTTCCTCCACTCCTCATTCCTCCTATTCTTCTTTGTCCTTGTTATCCTCCGATTCCTTTTGTTGTTCACCCTTATCTTCTCATTCTTCCTCTTCCTCCTCACCCTCTTCTTTGTCCATTTTCTCATTTCCGCTATTTCCCCCTTTCCCCTCTTTCTCTACTACTTCCTTGTATTTCATTTTTTTCTTCCTCCTCTTAATCTTCATCTTTTTGTTTTCCCTCCTTTTTTCCTCTTCTTGTTCACCCTCTCTTTCGTCTTCATCCTTTTCTTCTTCTTGTCCTCGTTTATATTCCTATTCCTTCTATATTCCTTTATCACCACGTGTCCATCCTGTTTTTCCCCGTTCATCTCTTTGCTTCTTCATCTTCTCTTCTCATTTCGTCTCTTCTTTTCCCCCTTTCCTCTTTTAATTCCTCATTTTTCCTTCATCTCGTCCATCCTCTGCTTCTTCCTTCTTTCTTTTTATTCTTCTCCTCCCGCTACGGTTTTTTTTCTGTTTCTGTTCAGCACTTCGCTCTGACTCCATTTTGGCAGAAATGAAATAAATACACCTGTTTTGTGTACAGGTGTGTGTGTGTGTGTGTGTGTGTGTGTGTGTGTGTGTGTGTGTGTGTGTGTGTGTGTGTGTGTGTGTGTGTGTGTGTGTGTGTGTGTGTGTGTGTGCGTGCGTGCGTGCGTGCGTGCGTGCGTGCGTGCGTGCGTGCGCGCGCGCGCGCGCGCTCGTTGTTTACAGGACAGGATTGGAACGAGGAGGTCACATGACCTCATCACAACCACAAGTCTTAATCAGAGCTTCTGAGGTCAGAACTTCCGCCACTAAATAAAAAAAAGAGTGTTTTTTAAAGAAAGTATTTTTTTAAATATTATTTTACTCGTAATTTGTGTTTCTAAGTAAAAAAAAACGTGTGAGATCAAATAGCCGCAATAACATTTAAATAAAGAAATATATACTTCTTGCGGTGTAATTTTGAGCAAAGACCACTAGATGGCAGTGTTGGTCTTTGGCTTTAACGTTTAGAAGTTTGGCGCGTCACACACACACACACACACACACACACACACAGGCGTGGGTTTCTAAACGTCTTTGTAAAGAGGACCAGATTTGGGGAAGTGTAAATGTGTGAGTGAGAGAACATTCAGCGTGACATTGTTTGAATTATTAACATTAAATGCAAATGAACTATTTTCGCTTTTGTGGCGTTTTAATTTGACGCATGCGCTCTTGCGAAAAAGCGCTGTTGCGCCGTTTCGGCGAGAGCGCGACCACATGTCTACTGCCCTCTACTGGTGAAATATAAAATAGCTTTTTTTTTTGGGGTAGGCTTGCAGATTTATTCCCGGACAAACATGCAGGATTTTACCTTCAGTAAACAAACCGACAATCCAGATTATTATTGTTTACCTTCATAGAGTAAACAAGACTTGTAGGAACTCCCAGATAGAAACCGTACTACACGGACACCTCATTAACCCTCACCCACGATCTCCTCCACCCTACACCACTCTCTACACCAACCTCCTCCACCCTCCTCCACCCACCACTCTCACCCACACCAACCATCCTCCACCCTCCCCCCCCACTCCCTAAAAAACACACCCTCCTCCACCTCTCACCCACTCTCTCCACACACTCCAACCTACCCAACCTCTCCACGCTTCGTCCTCTCTACACGCTCCTCCACCTACACCACCTCCAGAACCACCACTCTCCTACACCCAGCTCTCCACCTCTCCAGCACACCAGCGCCTCCACCACTCCACTCTACTCTCTACACCCGAACCTCCTCCACCCTCCACCCTCACCACTCCTACACCAACCCTCCTCTCAACCACTCCTCACCTCCCACTCACCACTCTCTACACCACGCTCTAACACACCTCCCCACGTCTCTCACCACTCTCTACACCAACCCTCCACACCCTCCTCCACCCTCCACCACTCTCTACACCACCCTCCTCCACCCTCCTCCACCCTACACCACTCTCAACCCACACCAACCCTCCCCCTCCACCTCCTCCTCCACTCTCACCCCACCCTACCTCTCACCACCACTCCTCCACCCTCCTCCACTCCATCCTCCCCCGCTCCTCCTACACCACTCTCTACACCAACCTCCTCCACTCTACACCACGCTCCTCCACCCTACACCACTCTCTACACCAACCTCCTCCACCCTCCTCCACCCTACACCACTCTCTACACCAACCTCCTCCACCCTCCTCCACCTACACACCACTCCTACACCACTCTCCTACCACCACCCTCTCTACACCACGCTCCTCCACACCCACCACCCTCCTCCACTCTACACCACGCTCCTCCACCCTACACCACTCTCTACACCGCTCCTCAACCTACCACCTCTACACCACTCCTACACCCCTCCTACACCACTCCTCTCTACACCAACCACGCTCCTCCAACTCCTACCACCACTCTCTACACCAACTCCACACCTCAACACCACTCTCTACACCACGCTCTAAACCACGCTCCTCCACTCTACACCACATCTCTCCTCCACCCTCTCCCACCCTACACCACTCTCTACACCAACCTCCTCCACCCTCCTCCACCCTCCACCACTCTCTACACCAACCTCCTCCACACCTTAGTGTGTTTGGCAGAAACCCGTATTTAGAGCAACTGACACACACACTGTTTACACACAGACACGGCCGAGACTCGAACTCACAACCTTCCGATCAGGAGCCCGACATCTTAACCACTGAGCTACCCCACGTACCACGCAGTCAAACCCCCACACATACAAACACACACACACACAAACCCACACTCACACGCTCTACTTTGAATAATCTGTGGACCAAATCCCTGTGTGTGTGTGTGTGTGTGTGTGTTTGTGTGTGTGTGTGTGTGAACGCGCTTATGTTTTAATGCTTGTTTAAACTCATATCTAAAACCAAATCATCTTAGGATACAAACAAACATTGTTTATTGGACTGTTGTGTTTAAAATGCTCTTGAAGTTCATAACGTTGCTGAACATTTAATCCGGACAGTTTGTTTCTCCAAAAACATTTCCATGATACATCACTCTCACAGTCACGAGAACGAGAAGCGGTTCTGATGGACGTGCTATTTTATATTTCACCAGTAGAGGGCACCAGACCCGTGGTCGCGCTTTCCACGGCACAACAGCGCTTTTTCGCAAGAGCGCATGCGTCAAATGACAACGAACTACAAGGCGCAAATCCAAAAACTGCTAAACTTTTTTTTTTTTAGTGAGATTTATAGTGTGTGTGTGGGTGTGTGTGTGCGTGTGTGTGTGTGAGTGTGTGTGTGTGTGTGTGTGTGTGTTTGTGTGTGGGTCTGAGTGTGTGGGTCTGAGTGTGTGGGACATGGTAGCTCAGTGGTTAAGATGTCGGACTCCTGATCGGAAGGTTGTGAGTTCGAGTCTCGGCCATGTCGGTGTGTAAACAGTGTGTGTGTCAGTTTCTCTAAATACGGGTTTCTGCCAAACACACTAACAAATAAAAATGAAATAGTAACCGATACTGATAGTACGTCCCACACACACATAGTGTTTATTTTCTATTTTGTGTGTGTTATTGAATAATTGATAAACTTTTCTCCAGACATGGTGTAGCGGTAGGTGGAGTGATATCAGTCTCTGTGTGACTTTCTGTTGCTTTATTACAGTCTACCTGCTGCCAGATTCAACACAAAATATATCAAAATATATCACCGACTTTTATTATTATTTCATTTATAAAACAAAAGATAAACCCTCTAACAAACACATGAAGATCAAATCTGATGTCTCAGTGAGTTCATTAGATTAACTTTTAGGTTTTACACAGAGAGAGAGAGAGAGAGAGAGAGAGAGAGAGATTGGTGTTTACCATCGTAATACAATTTACCATTGTAGGAGGACAGAAAGGGGAGAATGGGGGCGTGGCTTACAGTGTTTCAGTCTGCTCACCTCTCATTCCTAAAGTCACAGATACAAACCGACTCTGATTAAATGACTTACTCCTCCAACTCCCTCACGACCTCCACCCACCTCCACCACCTCCTCCAGGCGTGGTTCTCTTACCACCATGACACCTCACTCCACCCACCTCCCACCACTCTCCACCCCCCTCTCTCCACCCACTCCACTCCCTCCACCCCAATCCACACCATCATGCATCCTTTCGTGTTGTTAGGGTACGACTAGAAATAAAGTGATGAAAAGAGCAGAAAGCAGTGGCAGTTCTTGTTTCTTGGTGGTGTAGTGGGTAACATCACAGTCTCCTGATCAGAAGGTTGTCGGTTCAAACCTCACATTCAGACTTTATTTACTCTTACAGTTTAAAACAACAAACGTGACTATGAATAAAACATAACGTAAACCTTGACGTCGTCCCTGTCGTAGTCCCTGACGTGGTGTAGTGGGTAACATCATGATCTCTGGTACTGAAGTTCGCTGGTTCGAGCCTCGCTTCAAAAATTCCTTTTTTCGTACATTTTAAGAATCAAAATAAACAGAAGTAAAGAACAGAATGCATCCTGAATCGTCACCCTCGTGTGGTGTAACGGTTAATGTTACAATCTCTCTATCATGGCGTTCCTGGTTCAAGACCTCCCTTTATATGTTTTTGTCTTAGAAATAAATAATATAAAAGAGCAGAAAGCAAGTCCTGCTTGTGTCCCAGTGTGGTGTAGTGGTGAACAATGCAGTATCAGGATCAGGAGTTTCCTGGTTCAAGCCTCAGTCTTTGTTTTTGTTTGTTGTATTTATTTAGATGAATAGAAAAGTGAAATGTGCATTAAAACAAGTGTGCTGCTGTGAGTTCCTGTAGCTCAGTTGGATGAGCTTCGCCTCTGGATTGAGAGGTTGCCTGGTTCGAACCCCTGGCCAGGGCTCTAAGATGTGAAACGGCTCTGTGAAAGGTTCAGGTCAAGAACCAGGTAGGTTCTGAAAAGAGTTGTGTGGAAGGTTCAGGTGTCGGGTGTGAGCAGGTATCGGTGGGTGTGTGAAGGTGTTGGAGGATGTGAGACGGAAGTGGAGGGCATGAGAAGTTGTTGGAGGTATCGGAGGTTGGGAGAAGGTATCCGAGGGTGTGATGTGGCAAGGGGGAGCACTATCGGGGCATCTGCACCCCTCTGATCTCTGAGGAGATGAAATCAGTGGGTTACCCAGCAAAAAAGCTGAAAAAGAAATCCAGTCTTAGTTTTGCATATATAGGAAAGAATTTTATGCAAAAACTAAGTCAGCCTTTTTTTAAATCTTTTTTTGCTGTATAAACCCCTGCTTTCATCTCCTCAGAGATCAGAAGTTGCAGATGCACCGATATTGCTACCCCTTGCCGCATTACACCCTCCGATACCTTTACACCTCCTACGATACCTTCTCATGTCCTCCAATACCTTCTCACACCCTCCACCAGAACCGTCCAACCAACTCTTTTCAGAACCTTCCTGGTTCTCGACCAGAACCTTTCACGCAGCCGTTTCACATCTTAGAGCCCTGGCCGGGATTCGAACCGACAGCCTCTCAATCCAGAGGCGAAGCTCATCCAACTGAGCCTACAGGAACCTCACAGCAGCACACTGTTTTAATGCACATTTCACTTTTCTATTCATATAAATACAACAAACATAAACAAAGACCGAGGCTCGAAACAGGAACCACCTGATCCGGATACTGTGTTTTTCACCACTACACCACACTGGGACACGGTCAGAACTTGTTTTCTGCTCTTTTCTGTTATTTTTTTCTAGGAAAATTAATTATAGGCAAGTCTTGAACCAGGAACATCTTGATAGAGAGACTGTAACATTACCCGTTACACCACACGAGGGTGATGATTCATGATGCATTCTGCTCTTCTATTTATTTTGGAGTAATTTCAAGTATAAGAGAAAAATTGTAAGCAAGGCTCGAACCAGCAACCTTCAGTACCAGAGGTCATGATGTTAACCACTAAACCATGTCAGGGACGACAATAAGGTTTACGTGATGTTGTTTTATTCAAGTCATGATTGTTGTTTTAAACAGTAAGAGAAAATACTGTCTGAATGCGAGGTTTGAACCAACAACCTGCTGATCAGGAGACTGTGACGTTACCCACTACACCACCAAGGAACAAGAACTACTACTGCTTTCTGCTCTTTTCATCACTTTCTTTCTAATCGTACTCTAACAACACAAAAGGATGCATGATGGTGTGGATTGTGGTGTGGATCGGGGTGGAGTGTGGAGGTGGGTGGAGTTGGAGGAGTAGGTCAGGGTTAATCACTCCACCTACCGCTACAATCAACACTAAAAGTTAATCATGTCTGGAGAAAAGTTTATCTTTTGTTTTATAAATAAAATTATTCATTTTGTAAAAGTGTGATAACACACACAAAATAGAAAATAAACACTATGTGTGTGTGGGACGTACGATCAGTATCGGTTACTATTTTATTTTTATTTGTTAGTGTGATAGGCATTAACCCTTTTTAGAGAAACTGACAAACACACTGTTTACACACCGACATGGCCGAGACTCAAACTCGCAACCTTCCGATCAGGAGTCCGACATCTTAACCACTGAGCTACCATGTCCCACACACTCAAACCCACACACATACACACACACACACTCAAACCCACACTCAGACCCACACACAAACACACACACACTCTCTACTTTGTCAAACTTTAATAATCTCACTATAAAAAAAAGTAAAAAGCTATAAAATAGCAGGTCCATCAGAACCGCTTTTCGTTCTCGTGACTGTGAGAGTGATGTATCATGGAAATGTTTTTGGAGAAACAAACTGTCCGGATTACAAACTGAAGATTCATGATGCATTCTGCTCTTTACTTCTGTTTTTTTTTCTGGTTGTAAACTATAAGATGAAATTTAACTTGGCTGCAAAGCTTAAACCAGGAACCTTCAGTACCAGCAGTCATGATGTTACACAGTACAGCAAGTGGTGAACAAGGAACAGTTTTAACTTACTGCTGTTTTCTTCAAGCGATGTTTGTTGTTTTAAACTGTAAGAGAAAATAAAGCCTGAATGTGATGCTTGAACCATTTAGACTACACACTACACCACTAAAGAACAAGAACAGTTATTGCTTTCTGCTCTTTTCATCACTTTATTTCTAGTCATAAACTATTAAGGTCAATCAATGGGTGGTATAGAGTGGAGGAGGGTGTTTCAAGATACCTGGTTGTCTAGAGAGATAACTGTTTTTTGTTCAGAGATACCTTGTTGTGTAGAGAGATATCTGGTTGTGTAGAGAGATATCTGGTTGTGTAGAGAGACACCTGGTTGTGTAGAGATACCTGTGTGTAGAGACATACCTGGTTGTGTAGAGAGATACCTGGTTGGGTAGAGAGACACCTTGGTTGTGTAGAGAGACACCTGGTTGTAGAGTAGATAAGACCTGTTACCTGGTTGTGTGTAGAGATACCTGGTTGTGTAGAGAGATACCTGGTTGCGTAGAGAGACACCTGGGTGTGTAGAAAGTTACCTGGTTGTGTAGAGAGATACCTGGTTGGGTGTAGAGATACCTGGTTGTTTAGAGAGATACCTGGTTGCGTAGAGAGACACCTGGGTGTGTAGAAAGTTACCTGGTTGTGTAGAGAGTTATACCTGATTGTGTGTAGAGATACCATGGTTGTGTAGAGAGATACCTTGGTTGGTAGAGACACCTGTTGGTAGAGAGACACCTGGTTGTGCGTAGAGAGACGTAGAGAGATACCTGGTTGTGTAGAGAGTTACCTGGTTGTGTAGAGAGATACCTGGTTGTGTGGAGATACCTGGTTGTGTAGAGAGATACCTGGTTGTGTAGAGAGATACCTGGTTGTGTAGAGAGTTACCTGGTTGTGTAGAGATACCTGGTTGTGTAGAGAGATACCTGAGTGCGTAGAGAGACCTGGTTAGAGAGTACCTGGTTGTGTAGAGAGATACCTGGTTGTGTAGAGAGATACCTGGTTGTGTAGAGAGACATCTGGTTGTGTAGAGAGACATCTGGTTGTGTAGAAAGTTACCTGGTTGTGTAGAGAGATACTTGGTTGGAGAGAGACACCTGGTTGCGTAGAGAGATACCTGGTTAGAGAGATACCTGGTTGCGTAGAGAGATACCTGGTTGTGTAGAGAAATACCTTGTTGTGTAGAGAGACACCTGGTTGTTTAGAACGTTACCTGGTTGTGTAGAGAGTTACCTGGTTGTGTAGAGATACATGGTTGTGTAGAGAGATACTTGGTTGGGTAGAGAGACACTGGTGGTAGGTGACCTGGTTGCGTAGAGACACCTGGTTGCGTAGAGAGATACCTGGTTGCGTAGAGAGACACCTGGTTGTGTAGAGAGACACCTGGTTGTGTAGAGAGACACCTGGTTGTGTAGAGAGACACCTGGTTGTGTAGAGATACCTTGTTGTGTAGAGAGATACTTGGTTGGGTAGAGAGACACTTGGTTGCGTAGAGAGATACCTGGTTGTGTAGAGAGACACCTGGTTGCGTAGAGAGATACCTGACATTCTTGTTCTGCATGAAACGCTCTCTCCTCCTGAACTGTTACTTACATCACTTTAGATCTTGACCTAACACACACACACACACACACACACACACACACACACACACACACACACACACACACACACACACACACACACACACACACACACACAGAGTAAGAAAAAGTCAGTGAGAGAGACAGAGTGGGCCCGAGAGAAAGTGTGTGTGTGTGTGTGTGTGTGTGTGTGTGTGTGTGTGTGTGTACCATTGCGTGGTACTGTAGGAGTGTGAGTCTGCCATGTCTGTGTTGTGTAAATCGGAGGAGTCTTCATTACCCACAGTGCATCTGTGAGACCTCCTACACACATCACAGTGGGACTGATGCCCACAAACACTCCACTCACAAGCAGCTAATGACCTCTAACGACCTCTAACACGTCACTGCTGCCGTGATGGTGGTGGTGATGAGGGCTATGATGATGATGAGCCTCCCTGTTTCATCAGACATAATTACCCAGAAGGCATTGCAAAGGTTTTTCCCCCTACACACAGTTTGTTAAAAGAAACGAGTGAATGTAAAAGTGAGAGGCGGAGCTAAATAAAACCCCGCCCCCGTCCACGCCATTTATTCGTTTTATATAAGAATATCACTAGTCCATTTCATCAACACAGCTTCAGTCTGTAAAGGAGAATTATTTAAAATAAAAAATTAAATAAAGTTTTGGCGTCTATGAACAGTAAATGGTCTTTTTAGGGGGATAAAAGTATAGTTAAAAAATAGTAACATTAACAGTACTGAAAATGATAAAAGGTTTTTTTTTCTACAATAAGTACTTTATTATGTATTGATCATCTTATTTTGGGATTAAAAAAAGAAAGAATTTTAAAGTTTAAAAAATGTCTGCTTCTTTATTGTTTGCGTCTGGTTACATTTCTGTCCAGCTGCCCTGAGTGATTCATTCGACATGTTGGAGTCTGATCCTGACCTCACCCACACACATGCACACACACACACACACACACACACACACACGCACACACACCTGTTTAGCCTTCGTTGTCATTCTGAATCAGCTCCTACGCACCCGTTGACTCTTTTATCTCCCACGAACACGCTCCGTTTTCCCCTCTGACACTTATTCCATCTCCATCACTTAGATGCTACAGGGTATGTATTTTATAGTGTGCACTATAATGTAGGGTGTACGAACACTTATGACACCCCTACACACATATACACTGAATAAAAAGTACTGTACATAATTTATATCGGACATATAATATAGTGTAAACGTATAGCATTTATAGGGGATATATATATATATATATATATATATATATATATAGTGTGCACTATGTAGGGTGTATAAGCTATTATGCCATCCCCTACATATGTACACTTTGTATGAGTTATAGAATATAGTGGGGACATGAAGCATTTTGTACATAATGTAGGGTGTATAAGCCCTTATGTCATCCCCTATAAAGTATAGAAGGTATAAGGGCCATATAGTAATAATGTGCACTGCTATATACTGTATAAGTATATACTGTATATACTGTAAAATACAATTATTTTTTAAAAGCAAATCAAAAGCTAAATGCTGCTAAATGCTAAGAGCCTTTATAACGGATTTGTTTTTTAGACAGATGTCTCAACTCAGAAGGTTCGTCACAGGTTTTCTTTTGGGACCGTCCACAAGGGGGCGTGCTGCGGGAAAATGTTTGAGAGCCGCTGGATTACAGGGTGTATGAGCGCTTATGTCACCTCCTACACATGTACACATATTTCGTTCTGTAGATTGTATTGTAGGCTGGATCCTCAGAGAAGAGAATTGAGACACAGCCTCATCATGCACAAACACACACAAACACACACACACACACACACACACACACACACACACACACA
>JACRUU010000012.1:5941998-5944498 GCA_030449085.1 Kryptopterus vitreolus
AAATCGGTACGCAACAGTCCACGATCAAGTCGACGAGGAATTGCATTGTATCTACACAAGTATCTACACAAGTGACTCCATATTGAGGAGGTTGAACACACACTTTAGCGCGTTAGCAGAATGCTACCTTCTAATGATTACACGCAGGATCTTCAGTGCCTTTACACATTACATATGTACACGAATCCGTTCCAATAGATGGAGTCGAGGGATTGTGGGAAGTTTCGTAACCCACACATACGGTCTGTTCTCGGTGCTCGACGACGGATGTTTTGTTTGCAAACACGTACTGTTTGTTGTACTTTTGTGGGTGCAACCGACTTGTCATGAACAGTGGTGTGTGTTTTTGTTTAAATGTGTTTGTGTGTGTGTGTGTGTGTGAGAGAGAGAGTGAGATCTTTGTCATCATGTTTGGCATGAATAGTGTGAACTCGAAAACCTCAAATGCTGAAGTCAGCTGGGTGTTGGTCAGTGTTAGGTTTCGGGGAAAGAAACCACACACACACACACACACACACAATATGGCTTGATGTCGAGGTCAGCATCATGGGCTTCCTGAGGCTGAGTGTATGTGTGCGAGCGCATTTGGCACACTTTTTTATGTGCTAAAATCGATCGCAGAGAAAAACGCACAAACCTGCGTTTGTAACGTATCGGCTTTATTATTTTTTTTATAGTAACCTGTAAAATATTGATTGGAACGAACTGTAAACTTCTTCAAACATACCCCGTGGGATTTTGAAGCATTTTGGGGAAAAAAATTATTCTGAATTTGCACGAATTTAATTTGAATTTGATTCTGAATTGCACGAAATTCTAATATGTTTATATTTAATACCGGATATTTAAATCATACATCCATAGATGTATGATCGGATGTGACTGCGATATCGACGTGCTAAAAAGTTGATAAATATGACATATGAATAAATGGTACGTCACAAAATACATAATATATCACAGTTTGTTGCCTAAGCAACAAACGAGCCTGACCTCGTAACATACCTGGTTTAAAGGACCTGCACACTTTCAGGGGTGTAGTGGAGTCCACGGCTCGAGGACTGTTTTACAGTGCGGAGACAATGTTAATAGTCCGAACAATGTAGTTGTGTGTACCACGAGAAACGACGTTTTTGCGAACTAATGAAAGAAAAAAATTGGTTTCATTTTCCCCTAAATGTGTCTTGGGTACACACACTGCTGCTAGAGTCATGAACTGTTTAAGCCGTTAGTCATATATCTGCTCTGAATCATGTGTGTGTGTGGTGTTTATTTACGAGGGATGAGTCATTTTATTCATTTAATAAATCGGAGGATTTTCCTCAAACGGGCTTAAAAAAGAAATGTAAAAATTGTCCCCGAATGTTTCGCGTAAGGGGGTTATTGACATTAAAATTCCGTAGTACTGGGAATGTATATTCCAGGCAATTTACAAGAGCACTTAAATAACAGGAAAAAATAATTCTCTGAATAAAAATAAAATAAACAAAATGTTTTTACCTCAGACATTACTTTCAGGTAGGTCTTAACCTAACTGTGCAGCTTTATAATGATAGAAGAGTGATAAATGGTAATAAGGCATAGCAACATAAAAATAAGATGAATAAATAATAACATGAATGAAAATTTATGTCAAATTTATGTAAGAGTGCAAAAAATGTATGTATACGCAGTTTAGGGGAAAAAAACGTATATAAATATTTTAATGCTAAATTTATTGAGACATTAAGAGGATAATACAAGTTATCTTCAGCCTCTACAATTACAAGAGTTGCTAAAAGATTCAAACTAATAATTGTTCGGGGAAACCGTACATTTGTTTTTTCCTTTTACGTTGCAATATATACATTTTCATGAGTTTTAACGCTAAATCATTCATTTCATTCATTATTGGTGAGTACCTGTACATTTTACTGTATTTTATTACATTAATTGAGTAAGTATGATTAATTAAGTATATTTTAGTGTTTAGTATTTACAATACTTATAACAAAGAGAAACAATGACGCTTGTGTTTACATATGGAAAAGCAACCGGAACAGAATTCTTAAAGGAGCCACGTCCCATATTTTACACTTGAAACCACCACTAAACAAAGTGAACAGGAAATGAAGAAAAGAATCATTTCCAGAGTAAAATAAATATAAAATAATCAATAATTGTTTTAAAGGGAGCGATTTTGAGAGAAATGTATATAATTACTATTCATTTATGGTACATTGCGATTAATGTGCAAGATATTATATATACATGTGTGTGTGTGTATCATATCCCAGTAGTAAACTAAACCCGTTGCAGAGTTGATTCATGATATTTTCGTCACCACACATTTTCTGTTCTCATAAATTGTACCTTTTTTCCAACCATAAGTGTTTACCAGCAAGTCACAAGCACATGACCTTATGGGATGTCTTATAGGAAGATCCATGGGGAAAACCGGGCTGGACCGAACACCGAATGTAAACGCAGACTGCACGCCAGGCAAGGGAAAATAGGTACT
>JACRUU010000012.1:5949498-6064498 GCA_030449085.1 Kryptopterus vitreolus
TGTGAGTCTGCAGTCCCGCGTTGTGTCATACCTGTAGGATTTTTTAAAATATTTTTTGCCATGTCGTTATAACGGATCATAGACACACACATGCACGCACAAGCAATTTTGTACATTTCCTCCAATAAGTTCAAACTTGTGCACGTCTAGATCTCGATGTTACCACATTTGCCCGGCCCCATATTTGCCACACGCACACATTTGCCACGCCCATAGTGTAGTCAAAAATGACTAACAGATTTTAAAAAGATTTAACTAGCCATACGGTTTGGCCTTGAAAAACACCTGAGAGAAAGTGTGTGTGTGTGTGTTCCCCTAGAGCTGTGTGATGTCATTGGCCAAGAGCTTACACCCAGGCCATATGGCTGACTGCCTGCTGCTCTAATCCAATCACAACCTGCTCTTCCTGTTTCATACACACACACACACACACACATTCATATGTGTTCATGCTGACACTCATACGCATATGCACACTCATTTTTTACTGACAGTCATGCATGGGACACTTGTACACACACACACACACACACACACATGCATTCACACAGAGTACGAAACGGTGTGTTACACCGCAGCAACAAGTACTGACTCCACACTAGGAGAGACACACACTTTCCACACTCATTGCTATAAGGCCTTTGGTTGCTCTGAAACGCGGTGAGATGATGAGACGCGTAATCGCATTAGCTCGTTACGGATTAAACCGCATGGCGATGAGGGCCAGGTGGACGTTTCGAGAGGCGGAGAAGCTTCCAGAACGCTTCTTGAGCAGACACAGAGATACACAATCCTGAAACCATTTATGGCTCGCTTATTAAATTTGGCGCTTATGCTGCAGAAATAGTGTGATGGAAATCCAGAGGATGGAGTTTTGAGAGAGAGAGAAAGAGAGAGAAATGTCAGATATGCACACATCTGGCACTTTCATGTCTGACTCAGATCCATAAATAATAGTGATGATGGCGGTTGCCAGATTGAGGCGTTTCACAGTAGAGCTAGATTTGTGTGAGTTGTAAATATAGGGGTAATTCAATGTGTGTAGGAAAAGGGGGATATAATAAGTATGTTGGAATAAAAAAAGAAAGATAAAGAAAGAAAGAAAGAATCAATTAACTGAGAGAGAAATTATGCTAGAGAGAGTGTGTGAGTGTGTGTGAGTGTGTAAAAGAGAGAAAGGTAGAGGGGAAGAGATAGAGAGTTAGAGGGAAAGAGAAAGTGAGTCAGAGAGAGTGAAGGGGGTAAAGAGTGAGAAAGAAAGATGGAAAGAAGGAAAGGTGAAAAGAGAGAGATAGTGGGAGAGAGATAGAAAGACCGAAAGAAACAAAGAAAGGGTTAGAGTGAGAAAGGAAGAAAGAAAGAACCAAGGGACTGAGAAAGAAATTAAGCTAGAGTAAAAAAGCGAGACAGGTGAAGGGAAAGAGAGAGAGTTAGGTGAAGAGAGAGAGTGTGTGTTAGAAAGAGAAAGAAAGACAGAAATGTGAAAAGCGCGAGTATGACAGAGGTAGAAAGAAATTAAGAAAGAAAGAGTAAGAGAGAGAGAGAATGAGAGAAAGGGGGGATTCCGGCGCAGGCAACCCAGGCAACGTCGTGTACGGTTAGGAGGCGTGGCCTGAGCGACATATGGGGCGGGGTTAAATCAGCTGCTCTGTCGGCGGTGTCCATATATGGTCCGTGACGCCGCAACCGGAGGTTCCGCGGCTATAAAAGGCGAACCCACGGAATCCCCTGGAAGGAAATGTAGGGGCGCGCGGTGCGGAGTGGACTACAGTGAGACGGTCGAACACACACACAGACACACGCGCGCGCGTACACTCGGGAACGGACGATAATAGTAATAATAATAACAACGACATAAACAATAACAACAACAACACTAACCATGAAGGTGTCGAGTATAGACGGCCGCCGCCTGAAGAAGCTCCTGCGCAAGGAGAGCGGGAAGTGCCTGGTCCTGGACTGCAGGCCGTACCTCGCGTTCGCCAGCTCGAGCGTGCGCGACTCGGTGAACGTGAACCTGAACTCGGTGGTGGTGCGCAGGTCGCGCGGCGCGCCGGTGCCGCTGCGCTTCGTTGTGCCGGACGAGCAGGCGTTGTTCCGGCTGCGCGAGGGCGGCGTGTCGGTGGTGGTGGCGCTGGACGAGCGCACGCCGCATCTCCACAAGCTGAAGAAGGACAGCGTCGCGCGCCTCGCCATCCACAGCCTCGCGCGCCTCGCCAGCTGTGCCAGCATCTGCTTCCTCAAGGGTGAGTCTCTTCCCGGGCGCAGTGCTAGTCATGCCGATATGTATCATTCACAAGGCGATTTATACTCCTACGGAGTCCCGAGTATTGAATCTACGCAGTCTTTTGCATCCTGGATGTTTATTTCAGTGTTTATCGGAAAAATATTTATCACGAGGATGTCTTAAATATGTGGCACCCTAAAAATGGCTTATTATCCTGATTATTTATCCTGCATATTTATTATCCTAGGAGTATTTTTCTGCTGAATGTAATTTAATATTTATTACCCCTACGTATTTCTATCCTAATGAATTTACTTTTGGAGTGTGTGTGTGTGTGTGCGTAGAGGGGGGGGGGGTTTGTTTGGTATTTCTATCCCAAACATTTATTCTCTTTATTATCATGAGTGTTTATTACCGTAAAGGTTTATCGTGACAACTATTTATAACCCTAAATGTTTACCGAGTGTTGACATTCTTCCGCCAGTATTTCTAGGACATTTTACACACCAGCCTTATTTACAGTAAACGCGCTTGACATAGATTTTTGGCTATATTTAGGCCCCAGAACACTAAACACTGTTCCAGGAAAACTCCCTGATTTTGAAGAGGAAAAAAAAGAGTGTTGATGTCGTTTCACATGTGGTTTGCTGTGCGTCAAAAACCAAGATGAGTCAGAGTATAAAAAATAAATAAGTAAATAAAAATATACTGTCACACAGCGGAGAGACCGAGCGAAAGCAACTTACTCAAAGCGAATCTGTGTGGAGAAATGTTAGTGTTTTTTTTTTTTATTTAAAAAGTAAACACTCCGATCACCTTTCATTAAATCAAGCTTCACTAAACACATGAGTGTGATTTTGACTCTTAGGCGTGTAACGATGTTCCTTCAACACGTTCCCCATGACAGTAGAAACTTGCCCGTCCTTGAATACGGATGCTTTAACCCTCGTGTTGTGTTGGCAGGAGGATACGAGAGCTTCCACACAAACTACCCCGAGCTGTGCACCGAGGCCAAACCCTCTCAGGAGCGCGGCACTCCGGACCCTGAGGACCAGGTCCAGCCCGGGTCCGATTACACTCAGGTATCACATTCACTACCTGCAGTATGCAAATCAGACTGTCTTATTGGCCACAGACTTCCTCTTCGGTGTTATTTTTCTACATTGTCCAAATGACACGTCATTGGCTACGAACTGTATACATCGTCCAAATGAGGGGTCACGCACTTGGCTACGATCTTTCCTGTATTATGCAAACGAGGCAATGTTATTGGCTACAAGCGCCTAACATCACATTATTGGCTACGACCTGTCTGGTTTAATATTATTGGCTACAAACTTTTTGTATTTATGCAAATGAGGGCACACTATTGGCTACGAACTTTCTGTATTATGCAAACGAGATGGCGCTTGTTTTTTTTTTTAATCCACAACCTTCTTGTTTAATATTAGTGTCTAAATGTTCTGTGTTGTGCAAAAGAGACGACGTCGTTGGCTACGAACTCCCTGCACACGAGAACTGGCTATGAAACTTTGTGAATTATGCAAACGAATCATTGGCTGTTTAATATTATTTAATATTATATTATCTCCTGTGTAATATTATTGGCTGAGACGGCGTCCTTGGCTCGGACCTTTGTGTAAACAGAAAACACGTTTTTTTTTTTTGGATACAAAATACGTCGTATTATGCAAATGAGACCTTGTTGGCTATAAACGCGCATTATGCAAACTCCGTTGCGCTTCGTTTGCCGCAGTACACGTGTCCGCCGCGGTGTCCTGACCCGGGCCAGACCTTACTTCAAAGCCTCCCGACTGATATCAGACGCCGGTTTTATCTCTGACCTTTGAGTCGATAATAAAATTTGGACGAGCGCAACTTGACTCTGATCAGAGTTCGATTGAAGCAAACGATTCGAATCATCGCGTGAGTCGATTCACTTTGGATGTTTTTTGAATCGTTTTAGGATGGCCCTGTGGAGTTGTTGCCTTTCCTGTACCTGGGCAGCGCTCACCACGCGCGGCGTCACGACTGCCTGAGCGAGCTGCGCATCACGGCCTTGTTGAACGTGTCGCGGCGGGACTGGCAGTGCGCCGGCGGGCCGCAGCGCTACAAACGCATCGCCGTGGAGGACAGTCACACGGCCGACATTGGCTCCCACTTCCAGGAGGCCATCGACTTCATAGGTGAGAGCAAACACACACGCACACACTATTACACAAATCCCGGCCATTAACACCTTCCTGTTTAGAGGTGTCCGGCACGTAATCAAGATTCTGATATGTCTGTCGCCGATCTCACACTTGAAATACAGCCGTTTTTCCCCCCGAGACGAAGAAAAGTCTAAAGATAGTCCGGCGTCTATCCGGAGCGAGTGTTAAATTAAGCCTGCGTGAAGCCTCTGGCTGCCTCACGCTGCAGCTAAAAATGAGCTCGTCTTGCGTCGAAAAAGCTGACGCTCTCGCCTTTGCTTTATCACGTGGAAGAATAGAGAAAAAAAACGAGGGGGGGGGAAAGCCGGCGCTTTTGAGTCATCGTTGCATGAGCTTGATGATGCGGGGTGTGACCGGTGTGTCAGAGCATGAGTGGCGCTATAATCGCAGGATGTGTGTGTGTGAAGGTTAGGTGTGGCAAATGATACACAAAATGGCTGCTGATTGTCATTTCACACCTCCAGGTGCTCATGAGACGACCCCGTGAGTCATGCGTATCATTTCCTGACAACGACGACGCTTATCGTTTCTAAACCGAGGTGTTTCCTGGGCCGTTTTTAGCTTCAAGCCGCTTGACCTCGTCTGGGGGCGTCCGCAGTGTAAACCGAGGGGGGGGGTGACAAAAATACTTAACGGCTAATACTTGGGGTTTGGCCTGAGTTGGGGAAAATCACGTACAAGACCGAATCTTTTAATACACAACGAATGTTTTTGAGGAAAGTGTGTGTGTGTAGGCACTGATGAGCTTTGCGGTGATTCACTCAAGTAGGTTTTGTTAGTGTTAGATAAACTGTCAGACTTTAAATACACTGTCCTTTACACCCAGTTTGTGTATGTGTGTGTGTGTGTGTGTGTGGCAAGAGATGGCAGATGCACAATAGCGGATTGGTGCCTTAAGACCTGATTAGTGAATGACCTGCAGAAGACGTGTGTGTTTGTGTGTGCGTGTGTGTGTATCCAAGTACCCATAATCTTATGAGTCAGGCTAAGCATAATCCACTTTACATGGAAGGAGAGGAATAAAAAGAACGAATAAAAATGTCAACAACAACAACAAAAAAAAGAAGTGTATGGAAGCGCGGGACTTTCGCAGGCGTGAGTCAGGTCAGGTTTACAGCTCCGATTATAAATAGCATTGAGCAGAAGTTTCAACATCAGATCCGCTTTAGGACACCACCCGCCCCCCCCATTGTGAATCTGGGATAAAAAAAAACAAACAAAGCCCCTCCCCTTCCTGAGTACATAAACACTACATGTCGCTAATTTGAACAGTTACTAAAAATGCTGTTTTACTTTTTCCAGACGAGGTGAAGCGTGAAGGCGGGAAGGTGCTGGTGCACTGCGAGGCGGGCATCTCGCGCTCGCCCACCATCTGCATGGCTTACCTGATGAAGACGCAGAGGCTGCGCCTGGAGGAGGCGTTCGACGCCGTGAGGCAGCGGCGCGCCGTCGTCTCGCCCAACTTCAGCTTCATGGGCCAGCTGCTGCAGTACGAGAACGAGGTCCTGGCGTCACCCACGGACAGCAATACCGAGAACGACGACGACGAGCCCAAGGGCGGCGAGTTCGCCATCGACCAGGACTTCGCGTCGTCCGTCTTCTCCTTCCCTACCTCCTTCCTGGCGCCCATCAAACTCAGCCCCATCGCCTCGCTGACTACTTGAAACGTAAAGGGAGAGACAAACAAATCCGTGTCAAAAAACAAACAAACAAAAAAAGAACGTAGCTGAAGTCGTATTTTTTTTTTCCCGTCTGGCACAGGGACGAGCCGACGTTTGGACTAGCGTTCACGCGGGACGATGTGCGAAATTAGCAAGCGGAACAATATATACTGCATGGACAAATTAACGCAAGTGGCGGTCGCTACGCAAAAAAACGAGCGCCGTACTTAACGATGAAACATAATTAACGAAGCACTGCTAGGCGGCAAGCGGGTGTCGAACGGACGGCAAGTGGAACTCGAACCTTTGATTGTGTTTTAAAAGACTGCATGGAAGTGTTGGAGTGTTTTTTTTTTTTATAATTATTACTATTTATTTAATTTCGGTGTTTTGCCTTAGAACATACTGCAATACAAGCCTTAGTTTAATGATCGTTCATGCCTCTAAGGCTTTTCACTTTAATTTATTGACTCTTTTTTTTTTTTAAGGATTTTTTAACAACTGTGAATGTGATAATAAATGTTTTGTACTAAAAATGTTGTATGCTTATGTCTTGCCTACGAGGTGTTTTCTGCTTTTATAACTGACCTTTTGATGAACGCTAAGTTTCACCTCGATATAAACCATTTCCTGACATTAAACTCCATGAGGGGCAGCGAGACTAAACATCAGAAACGTGCTGAGAGCTAGAATCCACGTGGCCTTACCGCAATTCGCTCATTCGATTGGAAACTAGGTTATTAACTAGCCAGGCCTACATAATCACGTTATTACTGTAGATGTAGGACGTAGACGTAGGTAATGTTGGAAATCACATAACGCTCATTTACTCCATTTTGCTCTTCCGGTTCCATCAAAACATCAAAATAAAAAAATGACTGGAAGTTAATGATCACCACGTTGAGCACCTCATGTAAGTGTAGAAGCCAAAGGTAACTTGTGTTAATCTTATGATGTCTCAATAAATTTGTATTCAAATATTTATAAACGTTTTTCCTTTCTTTTATATATACATATACAGACACACACACGGTTGAGATTCTACTACCAGCCTACACTAAAATAAATAAATATATAAAATATATATATATATATATATATGAATGTGTATATATATATATATATATATATATATATATATATATATATATATATATATATATATATATTTATTTTAGTGTGAGGCTGGTAGTAGAATATATATATACACATTCATTCATTCATCTTCTACTGCTATATATCCGATCTTCCCTCGGGTCACGGGGAGTCTGTGTCTATCTCAGGCGTCTATCGGGCATTAAGACAGGATACACCCTGGATGGAATGCTGAGATGGGAATCGAACCCGGACCCTGGCGGAGGTGAATGTGTGTGTATATATATATATATATATATATATATATAATTTAATTACAAAATAAATGCTACAGTGATTTGTTACAGTTACTGACAAAAAAAGTGTCATTAAATTACAGTTACTTATGAAAATGTTAAAGATTACAAGTAGGGTTACATCTGAACAATTTCTTTAAAAACCTAGGACATGTTGAATAATAATAATAATAATAATAATTTGTATAATTAGTGGTTAGCGCGTTCGATTCCCCAGGGTTGGGGTTTCGGGGTACGGGTTCGATCCCCGCTTCCGCCATGTTACTTGCCAGGGCGTCCTGTCATAGCTATACAAAGCGTTGATTACTTAAACAGTATTAAATATTTTTTTGTTATGAAGTCTATTAACTGTAAAGTTATACATGTTTGGAAATATCCATTAGAAACTTGAAAGGGTAATCACAATGTACTCAAATGTAATTAGTTAATTTACTTTTATAACCCTACTGTAATCTATTTACATTTCCAAAGTAACCTTCCTAACGCAAATTCGCATTAATGGAACTTACTATATACATTAATGGATATAATGGATACTATAATGGATACTATATTTAATAATGGATACTATATTTACATTAATGGAACTTAAGGTGTGATTAACACAGTGTGCATTACTATGTGCGTGATCTTCTCCTTCACTTTGCGTTGTGTTGACGAACGAACGAAACCTGAACAACAAAGACTTCTCTGGAATAAAGAATAAATAAACTTAAGCCCGAGTCTTTTTCAGATAATTTCAGCATTGACATTTCCTCAGCGATGCTTAGCGCTTGTAATGTTAGGACGGAATATCAACTATATCGCAATATTACCGTTTGGAACAGAAACGTATGGACAGTTAATATGGAAAGCAACCGGAACACAATTCTTAAAGGAGCCACGTCCCATATTTCATTAAAATTACAATTAAAAACAAGCACTAAAAAAATTTAGATGAAGAGAATATGTATAAAATAATCAATCATTTCATTTCATTCTGAAGAGATTTTGTATATATATATATATATATATATATATATATATATATATATATATATATATATATATATATACAGTATATATATATAATTTAAATATAATATATTGATATATATTTCCTGATTCATAGGTAATAAGAGTAAAGTTTGGAACGACATCTTAAAGGCGTGATGGTCAATTTTATTCTTTTAACACATAAAACTTATAAAGATTTGTAAAACTTATAGGATTTGTAAAATAGTACAAACAATATTGTACATAATATATAGTTACATAGCTATAATGGAGTAAAATTGCTGTGTGGCTGCCTGGGGGAAAAAATACACAAAATACTTGCCTGTTTAATTCCTTTAACACAATTAAACATTTTGGAGCAGAAGTCCAAATGTGTATAATGAAATAATTTGTAATATCAAAGTAAGATGCAACACTGACCCCTGTTGTGTCTCTGAACGTAAAGTGTGTAGTGTATTACTATGTTCACTTACTCTCGGGCACTTTCCAGCAATTTTCAACTAAAAAACAAGAAGCTTTTCTACAGTAATATATGTTATGGTGTTTTGTGTTGGGAAACAATTATTAGTACATTATTAGTCAAACCGTATAAAATTAAACACCATTAAACATACCGCTGCGTCGATAAGATTACAGAAAAGTGAATTATTCAATTACAAAACGGTTGCAAACTACTAGCCAATCAAAAAGCGGGTCGTGAGAAGCCAGTAGCCAATCGTCACTTAGTAGGCGGGATCAACTGTAACACAGTGAGAGGATTTCAGTCATATTGGCGCCCAAAGCAGTGTCTGTATGGATTGTACCAACATCTCAGAATAGGGGAAGTGCTTTTGAAAAAAAAAACCCAACACGATACGAAAATTCACTTACCGTGACTTCGAAGCACAATTGCTCATTTTAATGAGTCGAAGCGTTATTATATTATATTTTGTATAGCGTCTTATTCGTGTGTTAATCGAATTAAATCAATTATAAAGTCGATCGCGCTCCCCACGGCCTCATAATAATATGACGTTCCATCGTTTCCCGCCCCCTCCGCCATTTTCTTTGTTATTTGTGTTTTCTGAAGGAACATTTGTTGTAAATGTGGATGTGATAAAGTGCACACGGAGTTCACGTTCCCTTCTTTAATAACCCTTCTTCTCTGTGTGGAGGCCGCGGTGAAGGAGAAGGAGGGTCCCGGGGCTCCGTTTCTGGTCTCTACGGTGAACCGCAAAAGGCGCAACCATGTACATTAAACAGGTGAGCTAACGGCTAAGCTAACACCGAAGTCGTTACAGTGTGAATAGAATTGACACGAGGAATAGAAATATACACGAGTTATTACACGAGTTATACACCGTTTATACACCCTACACATGACCCCCCCCCCATTTGCGCGTGCAGCGTTAGCGCGGGCGCTGTGCTGCTTGTAACGCGCGAGGAAATGCTAACGCTAACAGTGCAGGAGCTGAAGAAGCGCGCGTGCTCACTGAAGTTCACCCGAATAATCCTGAAATTTGTTTATTGACAGTAAACACATTAATCTTTTTTTCCCACTCCTTCTTAAACTTGTGCTTTTCCCTGCAGTTTTATTCAAATAAATATTTATTTATTTTAAAAGCACGTCAATTTTTTTCAAGTGTCATTTATTATTAGATGTGCATATATTTATTATTAGCTCTGTTAAAGTGTTTGTGTATGTGTATATTTATTTGTGTATGTGTGTGTGTGTGTGTATGTATCATCATATACGGGACATATATCATCACTTGGGCCATACACCCTGGATGGAATGATTCCAAACCCATATCACGGGGGAAACAACACACACACACACATTCACTCCACACACACACGACATACATAGGGATATATATATATATAATAAATAAATGAGGCATAAATGCAAATATATATATACACGTGCCCCATTATAGGCGAAGTTTAATATATTAATATATTTATAAAATATCATAAATATTAATAGTAAATAATTTGTAACATTGTTCAGTTTGAAGTCTCATTTATTTCTATAGTGTTTTTCACAATTGACATTGTTATACAGCAGAATAATCATATTACTGCATGACTGAAATGACAGCTGGTTGCCATCAGCGGAAGTTTGGTATTACAATGACGTCGATTTTTATTACTATGGGTTTGTTGTTGTTGTTGTTGTTAAACACTTGGGATATGTTCATGAGGCAGGTTAGTTCAGGACTTCCCAAATTCTGATTTACACTTTGATTTACAAAAAGGGTTGTTGGTGTGCAAAAGTTAAATAAATTTTTAAAAGGGTTGTTTTAGATAAGAGGTGATGAATCATGACTGTGATCACTATTATGTGTTTTTGTAAAAAAAAAAAAAAAAAAAAAGTGCTTGCAAACGCCCCCTTTTGGGCCCTTGACCAAGGCCCTCAATGACTTTGGACCCAGCTTCATTATTACCACATAACATTTTCTCTGCTGATTATTGTAACGTGACAGACGCGTGTTAGTTATATCTTTGCAGCACTGGACAGACCAAATATCAATATTGAGTGTGTTTCTGTGTGATAATTATATTTATTTATTTGTAATGTATTAAAAGTGATTTGAATGTGAAAACTTTGACCAGGTGATCATCCAGGGCTTCCGCAGTTACAGAGACCAGACTGTGGTGGACCCTTTCAGCTCGAAGCACAATGTGATCGGTGAGTCCGAGCTCATCAGCTTTCTCACTGTAGGAATAAAACAGTCAATGCGGCCGTGCAATGAGTTTTATTTCTCTTCACCAACTGGTTTTCCCTTTTTTAAACAGTGGGCAGAAACGGATCCGGAAAGAGTAACTTCTTTTACGGTAAATTTCAAACACCTGCCTTCTAATGACACTTCTATAATGAAGTGTGTGTGTGTGTGTGTGTGTGTGTGTGTGTGTGTGTGTGTGTGTGTGTGTGTGTGTTTGTTTGTTGTGGAGGGTGAACCCTTTGAACCATTTCTTCCTGACAGGTTTTTTTTTTCTCTCCCTGTTGCAGCGATCCAGTTTGTCCTGAGCGATGAGTTCAGTCACCTGCGTCCTGAGCAGCGTCTGGCCCTGCTGCATGTCAGTAACCATGTTCATTCAGAATCAACTCTTACATTACTATTCACTTATCCTGAGCAACACAGATTTAAGGGCTTTGCTTAAAGGCCCAGATGTGGCTGATTAGTTTGGTGGGAATAGTGGTCATTAGAGAGTCCAATACCTTTTATAATAATAATAATAATATGATTATAATGATGCATTGCGATTACCTATTTAAAAACTGTATAATAGCAATGTAATAACTAGAGGTGCTTAGAGTGTGTTTGTGTGTGTGTGTGTGTGTGTGTATATATATATATATATATATATGTATATATATATATATAATGTATGTCTATTTTTTTATTATTATTATGCGAGACATATTTTTGTTTCTTAATTAAATCCGGAAAAAGCCCTGCTCTGACGGAATGATGTGTCTTTGTGTGTGTGTGTGTGTGTGTGTTCAGGAGGGAACCGGTCCCCGAGTCATCTCTGCTTTTGTGGAAATTATATTTGACAACTCTGATAACAGACTTCCGGTAAAAAAAACCCCACAACAATCACACTGTTTCTGTGACGTGTGTGTGTGTGTGTGTGTGTGTGTGTGTGTGTGTGTGTGTGTGTGTGTGTGTGTGTGTGTGAGAGTGGGCAATGCTGTTCGTGCTATCTCAGCGGGATTGCAGTGTGTGTTCTCTATTGATGTGAGAGTCTTGAGAAGTGTTTTGTTAGGATCATGTACGAGTGCGTCCTTTCACCAGATCGATAAAGAGGAGGTCTCGCTGCGGCGCGTCATCGGAGCTAAGAAGGACCAGTACTTCCTGGATAAGAAGATGGTGACGTAAGTGATGAATAGAGTTGTGGTTTTGTCAGATGTATGGATATAACGCTTCCTCGAGTCAGTCGATTGCAAAAATTCACTTAGTTCATTTAACTAAATACGGAGCACTGCGTTTCCCGTGGACTATTATTACCGATGCATCACCCGCTAAACAGCATTCGCAGTGAAGAAATAAAGGATCATGCAGAGTGAAAAGGTGGAGGAATGTTTTGGATCATTTTATATGTATATTTATCAGCGGTGCCTCATAACAAAATATAAAACTCGCAGATCATATCGTGGGTTTTAAATCGCGGATTGGATCAGCAAAAAAGACTAATTATTAACCTTTTCCATTTGTAGGAAGGAAAGTTACAGTTAGTAAATGCTTCATTCGTATGTTATGAATAACGCTCGGCGCATTTTTCAAGTTGTTCCGCACCTCCTCCAGCCGCTGTTGTTTACTGATCAAAATTTTCACGTGATCACATGACTACTGTGTGTAGTTACAAAATTACTTCTAAAGTAATATCGCCAGGAAAAAATTCTGACGTCATTAAATATTATATATGTTTTGAAAAAACGTCTGCAGGTCGCGCGCGCGCGCGCGCGCGTGTGTGTGTGTGTGTGTGTGTGTGTGTGTGTGTGTGTGGAACCGCGAGTACGGATCAGGGATATCCCTCTGTAGTGGCGTACATTTAGAGCAGGTAGTGGAGCACTTTCTAAAAAGGAAAAACAAATTACTGGTTCATTTTAAGAGACCTTATTTTCTCTCTCTTATTTACTAATGCCCTTTAACAATGAAAAGTACTTTTTCATTCAATAAATCGGTGGAAGAATTGTTACTGGATGACAAAACTATTCGATATCAACAGCCCTATTCGGTTGGTGCTTTGGGTGATCCTCTAATGTATGTGTGTGTGTGTGTGTGTGTGTGTGTGTGTGTGTGTTTCAGGAAGAACGATGTGATGAACTTGTTGGAGAGCGCAGGTTTTTCCCGCAGTAACCCTTACTACATTGTAAAGCAGGGAAAGGTAAAAGAATTCATCGCCACATGATTACAGCAGCATGCCGTTATGTAGCAGATCAACTTTCTTACAAACTAAATGCAGTAAATCTCAGTTCTTGAAATTTCTACCGAACTTATATTTAAAGTTTGCAATAGCGTCATAACGAGCAGCTTGTGTGTGCAGATCAACCAGATGGCCACGGCGCCCGACTCGCAGCGTCTGAAGCTCCTGCGGGAGGTGGCGGGAACCCGGGTGTACGACGAGCGCAAGGAGGAAAGCATCTCGCTGATGAAGGAGACCGGTTAGAAACCTCACGCTTTGGAATTGTAGTGTGAGCGCGCGCTCTCTGGATGCGATTAGCATGCAGGGCGTATAAAACGTCCAGAGAGAAAACGTCTGTGCTCGTTATACGGACCATTAAAGCCACATGATGGGACTGGGAAAGGTCTTCTTGGTAGGTTTTATTCGAATTCTTCTTGTTTGCAGAGGGAAAGAGGGAGAAGATCAACGAGCTGCTGAAGTACATAGAGGAGCGACTGCACACGCTGGAGGACGAAAAGGAGGAGCTTGCGCAGTACCAGAAATGGGACAAGATGAGGAGAGCTTTGGAGTACACCATCTACAACCAAGAGCTCAATGAGACCAGGGCCAAACTTGACGAGGTAAATATACAGGAACGAATTCTACTCCTTTCACTTTTTGTGAAAATTCCTGTCACTCATTGCTGCATGGTCTTTTCTAGCTGTCTAGCAAGAGAGAGACTTGTGGAGACAAATCCAGGCAGCTACGCGACGCTCAGCAGGACGCCAGGGACAAAGTGGAGGTAACGTGTGGAGTAGTGTTGTCACCATACCAAAGTTTTGAGTTCGATACGATACCTGGATTAAACATGACGATACCAATACCACATCGATACTGTCTAGAAAAAAATTTTTATAATAACCGATAAAAATGCAAATATGAAATGTATCAAATGCAACAATAAATTGTAATTTTTAATTCTTTACAAAGTTTAACGTCAAGTTTCATCAGCATGAAAGTCAGAGTGCATACACACAATGTGCATGCACTGCCCCCTATAGCTATCGTGTTGTGTGTGTTTTTTTTTGTTTGTTTTTTTTAGAATTAAGCTATTAATCGTATCATTTTTAAAAGCATGGAATCGCGATACCTTTCTATACCGGTATATCGTACCGCACTTGTTTCACCTGAACACTTTTGGATAAAGTGGTGTTTTTTAATGCATGTTATAGTTTAGACTCTAATCTGAGGTGAGGTTATGTAATGCTCACTTCTCTCTCTCTCTCTCTCTCTCTCTCTCTCTCTCTGTTTGTATTTCTGTAGGAGACTGAGCGAGTCGTGCGGGAGCTGAAGGCTCGTATCTCTGCGATGAAGGAGGAGAAGGAGCAGCTGAGCGCCGAGCGGCAGGAGCAGATCAAGCAGAGAACCAAACTGGAGCTCAAAGCCAAAGACCTGCAGGACGAACTGGCAGGCAACAGCGAACAGAGGGTGTGTGTTCACACACAAACACCCACATATATAGATTAACACAACAATTCATTGCCGCCCAGTCTTTTTTTTTTGACCAATTAATCAAAATTGTTCTGATCTTGCAACAATGACTACAAATTCTGGCAAAAAAAAGGTTTAGCTGGCAAGTGTAAAATGCTATTGTCCTATTTTTGCCTTATCACAGATTAATAATAGCATTGCACTGCGAAGAACTCCCTGCATGGACAGCTCTTTATCATGATAACACATTAAAACAAACACCCAGTGTTTGCTCTCTTTTGAAACAAAAGTAGAACTTGTATATAACGGTTCTTATTGTAAACAATAAAATAAATTCGGTGCACACTGGCCCATCTCACTCTGAGCTAGTCTAAGTGCCGGTACTAATAAAACACAGAATCGTATCGTTTTTAAAAGCAGGGTATCGCAATACCTTTCTAGTACCGCTATATCGTGCAACACTTTTCCCACACACTTGAAATCTTTTGCTTTGTGCTCATTCAGACTAGTAAAGCCAGGTGCTGTAAATGAGGAGGCCTGGAGTGCAGTTAGAATTTACATTCATGGTGAGAATCAGAGCTTTATGACCTTATTGGGACCTGATCTTCATATTGAAGCGTCGCCATGCTGGAACAGGTTTGAGTCTCCTTTAAGTGAAGGGAAAATTGTAATGCTGCACTCTTGATTATAAATGGTACCCTATCGGCCGTACGATTCAGGGAATATCGCAGCTCATAGGCTGCTTGCGTGTTGTGTTTGGATCTTGTCGACGTGCGTCTTTGAGTCATGTTGGTCTGGATGAAGCTGTTGCATAAAGCTTGATGTCTGTGGGAAGTGTTGGCAGGAAATACAGAACAGAGGGTCGAAAGAGTCCCCATCTGCGTCACAATCCACACATACACACAGTAATACGGGGCAGCGGTCCAGACACACACACACACACACACACACACACACACACACACACACACACACACACACACACACACACACGCGACCCAGTATCCCTTCCTGGCTCAGGGCTGCATTGATGACGAAGAGATGGAGAGGATGAAGCGCATCCTCTCTTTTTCTCGCTTGCCGAGCGTGTTTCCAGTTTGGCTGCGAGTTTGATTCTCATTACCCTTCACTCTTGGCACTGATTACACACAGCCACCTGTGCAGAAAGTAACAGGATCCTCTAGAGCAGGGGTCACCAACGTGGTGCCCGTGGGCACCAGGTAGCCCCCAAGGAGCACATGAGTAGCTCTCAGGCTTGCTATAAAAAGTGCACAACTCATCAGTGAGATGCGTCTATAATGTAAAATGTAGTTAATTCGTTGTTGATAGTCACTGTCAAAAATCACAAGTGTATTCACATAGATAAATGAGTATCATTAATAATAATAATAATAATATATAACTAAAGGTAAATTTGTTATTTCAGAGGAGTATTTCAAACTGGTAGCCCTTTATATGACTCGGTGTCCATGTAGTAGCTCTCAGTTACAAAAAGGTTGGTGATCCCTGCTCTAGAGCATCTGTATATGGGTGTGTGCTTGATTACGAAAATGCTTTGCTTTATTTAAAGCATTATTTAAAGATTAAATCTCTCGTGGGAGTTTCCGAGTATGAAAATCTCACAAGCAGGGGAAAAAAAAACAAACGAGGACACTTGAAAGAAATGTGAACTGATTTTCTCCTCGCAGAAACGATTGCTGAAAGAGAGACAGAAGCTGTTGGAGAAGATCGAAGAGAAACAGAAGGAGCTGCAGGAGACGGAGCCCAAATTCAATACGGTGAAAGAGAAGGAGGAGAGAGGCATCGCCAGGTGACGCGTTTTGTTTAGAAAATTCCTGTAGGATTGGGAATTGGGGGGGGGGGGGGGGTAAAAAAAAAAAAAAAATAAAAAATATATATATATATATATATATATATATATATATAGTTATTATTTTTTTGCTTCACTGTTCAGCCACAAACTCCTCCATGTTTAGAATATTAATTTCTATATTAATATCAACCACCAGAAAGAATATAGCATGGCAAAGAACACATCTTCTGTGTTCAAATCCCTACATTGCCAGACTGCCCCTTGACAGGGTTCCCAAAGATCATGGAATTTCTGGAGTATCATGGAATTTTAAAAGCTCTATTCCAGACATTGAAAGTCAGGACTAATTAATCAATTAATTAATTAATTAATTAATTTTGTCCAAGTTATTAAATATCAGGGATTTTTGTTTGTTTGACGATAACTAACCAGTGACAATGCCAATGTGAAGTGAAGTGAGCAGAAGAGGCTTCTGGGACGAATGGAAGGTTAAAAAGTTGAATGTCGTGCTTGGGTGATGAGCGTTCTAACCAAATTCCCCCGTTGTTTCCGTTTGCTTTTTTTCAATTGCAGACTGGCCCAGGCCACACAGGAGCGCACGGACTTGTACGCCAAGCAAGGGCGCGGCAGCCAGTTCACCTCCAAGGAAGAGAGAGACAAGTGGATCAAAAAGGAGCTGAAATCCCTCGACCAGGCCATCAACGACAAGAAACGCCAAATCGCCGCCATAAACAAAGACCTGGAGGACACCGAGGCCAACAAGGAGAAGAACCTGGAACAGTATAATGTACGACTTGCGCTTGTAATTTATACCATGATACACAATATTGCACGTGGTTTATACTTTTATTTATTTATTTATTGGTCTCTAGAAACTGGACCAAGATCTGAACGAAGTGAAAACCCGCGTGGAGGAGCTGGACAAGAAATACTACGAGGTGAAGAACAGGAAGGACGAGCTGCAGAGCGAGAGAAAGTAAGAGCGACAGTGCGATACCGCGCCCACGCCCACCTCCTCATGACTAACACTGCCGGGGTGGTGATTGGAGGGGGGGGGGGGGGGGGGTTGTTTGGAGGGGTCTTCATACTTGCCACACATCCCTGTTCTGCTCTCACAGCTTCAGTGCATCCGTGACTCACCCAAACGCCGTCAAGAGTCTTTCACAGAGTCTTATTCTTTCCTCCATCTCTGTCTTACTCACCCGATCTTTAGGGTCCTTATTTTCAAGCGGGATCCAAATCTGGATTTCGCTTCCAAACACCAGGTGTAAATAGCGAAGGAGAAAAACTGAAAAGGTAGATGAAACACTAGGAGGAATAAAATGTACAGGTCGCGCTAAGTGTGAAACCCGGTGTCCATTTCTGTGCCGATGGTGTGCGATTTATTCGCCCTGAGTCATGCACTGTATATACTGTAGCACGAGACCTCCTGGGGAAATCCCAGGCCTCCCTGTCCACGTGCCCAGTATAGTGTTCCTGAGCTGACTTAACAAGTGTGTGTGTTCTTGTAGCTACCTGTGGAGAGAGGAGAATGCGGAGCAGCAGGCCCTGGCAGCCAAGAGAGAAGACCTGGAGAAGAAACAGCAGCTACTGCGTGCAGCAACGGGAAAGGTGTCTCTCGTACTCACTTGTACACCGCACACTGATCAAAACCTGTAGATTTTTGTTCTCCCGTAACCGCAGGAAAACACGCTTGCTTTGCGCTGTTGACTTTACGAGTAAAGGGCTTCAAAGGGCATCTGGTTTATTTATTTATTTATTTACTTTTCCTTCTACAGGCCATCCTGAACGGCATCGACAGCATCAATAAGGTCCTGGAGCATTTCCGCCGGAAAGGCATCAACCAACACGTTATAAACGGATACCACGGCATCGTCATGAACAATTTCGAGTGCGAGCCCGCCTTCTACACCTGCGTGGAGGTGACGGCTGGGACCAGGTGATCCACGGAAGGATGATCATGACTTCTACTTATTGCGATTTTTGTTATTTATTTATTTTCGTTGCACGCGATTATTTTAAAGAAACAGTAGAAGTCGATTTGCCAATGAATCGTCACGGATACTTCATTGCTACTGGAGGCAAAAATTAATACCAATAGTGATCACGAGAGCGGCCTCTAGAGGCAAATTTATGACATCACGTGCTTTTTGCTCTTGTGTGTGTGTGTGTGTGTGTGTGTATGTATGTATGTGTATGTATATAATATATATACCCTATATATATATATATATATATATATATATATATATATATATATATATTATATATATTGGTTATCAGCAAATATGATTGAACCTCGTGCTCACTAGCGTGTGTTATGCGTGTCAGGTTGTTCTATCACATCGTCGAGACCGATGAGGTGAGCACGAAGATCCTGATGGAGTTTAATAAGATGAACCTGCCTGGAGAGGTCACCTTCCTGCCCCTCAGCAAGCTGGACGTCCGCGACACCGCCTACCCCGAGACCAACGTAAGCGAAATGAACTAAACAGTGCAATGTTTAAATAGTGAACAATAGCAATCTCTTGATCACTAATCACTTCCGCATCTTCTCGTTCCCCAGGATGCCATCCCGATGATCAGCAAATTACGCTACAGTCCAAACTTTGATAAAGCCTTTAAACACGTGTTTGGGAAGACCCTGATCTGTCGCAGTATGGAGGTCTCCACGCAGCTGGCTCGAGCCTTCACTATGGACTGCATCACCTTGGAGGGTACGTTTCTTCTACTTTATATCTCCTTGATGTTCTGGTGTCAGTTTGAAATAAACAGCTGATTTGATGGTGTGTGTTTGTGTGTGTGTGTGTAGGAGACCAGGTGAGTCACCGTGGCGCTCTCACCGGTGGCTACTATGACACAAGGAAGTCACGCCTGGAGCTTCAGAAGGACATGCGCAAAGCCGAGGAGGAACTCTCCGAGCTCGAGGCCAAACTCAACGAGAACCTTCGCAGGAACATTGAACATATCCTTCCCATGATTCAGTGCGGCATCATAGTGTAACAGTGGTACAAATTTCTCCGGGAGCCTAGACAAGGATAAGTACTAATTCAGCTCCTAATTCATTAGTACAGGACTCGACGCAGGAAATGAAGGTGTGTGTGTGTGTGTGGTGGGGGGCAGCAGGGGTGTGTGTCACATCTCTTATCTTCGGAGCTGAACAACACGACACAGAAGAAGAGAGGGCAGCTGTGTGACTCACACTGTCAACCTGTTATTGCTCTGTGTGTGTGTGTGTTGTAAGTAAAAAAAAAAAAAAGAGCGATTATAGCACAAGGGAAATAATGTGGTCTTTTTATGATACAAGATTAAAGAGAAATGACGCTCCAATAGAAGTGCAGAGAAATTCGTTTTAGAGTTTAATATGTAGAAGAATAAGTTACTTTTCCTCTGCAAATTTGTTGCTGAATATTTTTTCGAGTCCAGAACTATTTATTATTATTGACTAATATGTGAGACGCATGAGATTTGTGTGTTTGTTTCTTATTTGCTAAACAGCGTGAAAATGTTTCTGCCTAGTCAGTCACTGTTTATATCAGGTACAGCATTATGAGAGGGGAAGAATATAACACAGCTGATGTCCTCATCAAGGAAGCTGTTATTATGGGATGTTATTAGGCAGCAAGTGAACCGTTTGTCTTCCGAGTCTACGTGTTAGAAACAGGCGAATTTGAGCAAAGTTTGAAATTGTGATGTCTAGACAAGTAGGTCGGAGCATCTCTGAGGTCCTTTTTGTGTGTGTCCTGGTCTGTAGTGGTCAAAAAGATCAAATTGATGTTTTTAACCATTTTAACAGCAAAAGGAGATCAACACACGATTAGGCAGGCGTTTAATGTTATGGCTGATCAGTGTGTGTGCGTGTGTGTGTGTGTGTGTGTGTGTGTGTGTGTGTGTGTGTGTGCGCGTGCGAGATGAAAACAGGCCCTCCTAGACCGAAGCAATGAGTCATGAGGTTTTTTTTTTTTTTTTTTTTTTTTTTTGATATATATATATAGATATATATATCTATCTATATATATATTATATATATAATATATATATATATATATATATATATATATATATCTATATATATATATATATATATATATATATATATATATATATATATCTATATATATATATATATATATATATATATATATATATATATATATCTATATATATATATAATATATATATATATATATTATATATTATATATATATATATATATATATATATATATATATATATATATATATATATATATATCCCATTCTCCCGTCTCTCACTGTTGATTGGCCGCATTGTGTCTGGCTATTATTAGAAACCCATTCAGCGTCCTCAGAGTGGAGCGATGACGTAACCCCTCTTACAATGTGAGTAGGCCAAGAGCCGCTGCGTCTCTTTGAGGGAACCTATTTTAAAGCTCTTTGTGTTGTCCGAGTACGTTTTGGCACTTTAAAGTACTTAACTCCCTTCGCACGCATCAACAACGAGATTGACCAGCTGATGAACCAGATGCAGCAGATCGAGACACAACAGAGGAAGTTCAAGGCCTCACGAGACAGCATCCTCTCTGAGATGAAGATGCTCAAGGAGAAAAGGCAGCAGTCGGAGAAAACCTTCATGCCAAAGGTACGACACACAATACTGCATGTCTTTCTAAAACAATAAATAAATAAAACGAGCGCGCGCGCACACAGTCCCTCTTTTGAAATCTCATTTCAAAAATAAACCCAGGACCGAAATAAATCCGCATTTATTTATTTATTTTGGCAGCCGTGTATAGCAGCACCCCGTCACACCCACACGTCTCTCGGCTACGCAGAAGTGTCATTAATAGCAGTCGGCCTCGTTTTTCCCTTCACATCGTGATTGTGTAGCATACAGATGTGATGAGGAGCATCAACTGTGACATCTGTAACTCATTAAATACGCTTGTAGAAATTCGTGTAGCACACCAGATATAGCGGTAGAAGATGAATGAATGAATGAATGCTGCATTCCGGTGTAATAAACCGTGTATTATACCAGAGCACCGATGGTGTCGTCATGGAGACGTGGAGGAAAATGTAAAATCTAGTAAAACGCTTTGTTTCTCTCTCGGTGTCCTACAGCAACGCAGTCTGCAGAGTCTGGAGGCCAGCCTGCACGCCATGGAGAGCACCCGCGAGTCCCTGAAGGCCGAGCTCGGCACCGACCTGCTCTCTCAGCTCAGCCTAGAGGATCAGCGGCGCGTTGACGACCTCAACGACGAGATCAGACAGCTGCAGCAGGTGCGCCGATCCGTTTCCTTTAAACCCGGCTTCTCTTTAACGCGGATCTTCAGCGTAGACGTTTTTCTTTAATCGCAGGACAACAGGCAGCTTCTGAACGAGCGCATTAAACTGGAGGGCATTATGACCAGGGTGGAGACGTACCTGAATGAGAACCTGCGCAAACGCCTCGACCAGGTGGAACAGGTGGGTGTGTCATGTGTTCATTCTCTGTAAAACGTCAGGGATGAAACAAATGGCCGCAAACGATAACCTTTTAAAAAATTTTATATCATTGAATTACATTTTTTAGGAGCTGAACGAGCTGAGGGAGACCGAGGGAGGAACGGTTCTCACGGCCACCACATCAGAGTTGGACGGCATCAACAAACGCATCAAAGACACTATGGCGCGTTCAGAGGGTGAGTAGTCCAGAGCACTTGCGGTTTCTGGACGCCGCTGGCGTACCACCCCGCTTTATCGGTCCCCTGTCTCTCAGACCTGGACACGCTGATCGATAAGACCGAGGTGGAGATTAAGGACCACATCAAAAGCATGGAGCGCTGGAAGAACATCGAGAAGGAGCAGAACGAGGCCATCAACCACGACACCAAGGAGCTGGAGAAGATGACGAACCGGCAGGGCATGCTGCTGAAGAAGAAGGAGGAGTGCATGAAGAAGATCCGCGAGCTCGGCTCACTTCCGCAAGAGGCGTTTGAGAAGTACCAGACCCTCACGCTTAAACAGGTAGCGCTGACTTCCATACATGGGTTCATCTCGATACTAAATGAACAGAAATTGAATAGTGTGACTTTGTTTTTATTTATTAATAAACACCCAGTGTTTGCTGTTCTCTGAAACAAAGTAGAAATGTTTAAACTATAAATAAATTGTAATTTTTAATTATTTGCAAAATTACATTAGCAAAGCGGCACGGTGGCTTAGTGGTTAGCACGTTCGCCTCACACCGCCAGGGTCCGGGTTCGATTCTCGGCCATGTGTGTGTGGAGTTGGCATGTTCTCCCAGTGCCTCAGGGGGTTTTTCTCCGTTTTCTCCGGTTTCCTCCCCGGTCCAAAAACATGCACGGTAGGTAGATTGGCACCTTGGAAAAATGCCTTGTGTATGAGTGTGTGTGTGTGTGTGTGTGCGCGTGCGCCCTGCGATGGGTTGGCATTCCATCCAGGGTGTATCCTGCCTTAATGCCCATAGACGCCTGAGATGGGCACAGACTCCCGGTGACCCGAGGGAAGATCGGATATAGCGGTAGAAGATGAATGAACGAATGTATTACATCAGCATCAAAGAAGAGCAAAGCAGACATGTGCACAGGCTGCCCCCTGTAGTCCAACACTTGAAACTACCGCCTCTATTTTTTTACTTTATTAAGTTTTGGTACTAATATAATGAAGAATTATATCGTTTTTAATAAGATCACGATACCCTTCTAGAATTGGTGCGTTGTGCAACACTATAAACAGCAGCATTTCAGCTTTGATTTTCACCTTAATAATGTTCCTTCATTTTCTCATGTCTCGTCATTTCACCCTTCCAGCTCTTCATTTCACCCCCACTCTGTCTTTTTTTATATCTCAGACACACACACACACACACAGTCCCAGCCCTCCTACACAGAGGTGACTCAGCCCCTCATTATGCCCTCTCCTATTATATAAACGTCTCTGTGAAGAGTGTGACGAGGTGAATGCTGAGAATCCTGAGGATTTTTTTTTTCATCTTTTTGTCTTCGCAGCTTTAAATATGTGTTAAAACACTATTTATGAAATATCACCACGGTCTATAAATGTCCCCTTCTTGATGATCATCGTGGTGTTTAGACACCCAGTTAGAACATGATCTCTTTTTAGTTTGCTTATATCTGGTCTTCTAGGTGTATTGTGGATGTGTGCGTGAGCCTAACGTTATATTTCTGATCCTGGAATACGTTGATCTCACGGCTCGCACGTCTTTGCAGCTTTTCCGCAAACTGGAGCAGTGCAACACGGAGCTGAAGAAGTACAGCCACGTAAACAAGAAGGCCCTGGACCAGTTTGTGAACTTCTCTGAGCAGAAGGAGAAGCTGATCAAGAGGCAGGACGAGCTGGACCGCGGCTACAAGTCCATCATGGAACTCATGAACGTCCTCGAGCTGCGTAAATACGAGGCCATCCAGCTCACTTTCAAGCAGGTGCGGTCTCGCTCGCATTTGTTGTTCCACCCTGCGTACGAGCAGATTACAAAAAAAACATTTCATGTCTACAGGTGTCTAAAAACTTCAGCGAGGTCTTCCAGAAGTTAGTTCCTGGAGGCAAAGCTACTCTGGTGATGAAGAAAGGAGATGCTGAAGGAGGGCAATCTCAGGATGAAGGCGAGGGTGGGGTGGACAGTGAGAGAGGCTCCGCCTCCCAGAGCAGCGTTCCCAGTGTGGACCAGTTCACAGGAGTTGGAATCCGAGTACGGGCGTCCGCTTTGTTTATTTGTTTACTGTAATGTTTAGCCGTCGACGTCATCCTCACACTGTTCCCCCTTTCCCGCCTCAGGTGTCCTTCACGGGGAAGCAGGGCGAGATGAGGGAGATGCAGCAGCTCTCCGGAGGCCAGAAATCTCTGGTGGCGCTCGCACTCATCTTCGCTATCCAGAAGTGTGACCCCGCCCCCTTTTATCTGTTCGATGAGATCGACCAGGCTTTGGATGCTCAGCACAGGAAAGCCGTCTCAGGTGAGACTCTCTTCATGACGTGTGTAAAGGTTCATCGTCACGAAAACGCCCTCGCATTGCTTTCCGCACCTTTATTTATTTATTATTTATTTATCAGACATGATCGTGGAGTTAGCGGGACACGCGCAGTTCATCACCACCACCTTCAGACCCGAGCTGCTGGAGTCGGCCGACAAGTTCTACGGAGTCAAGTTCCGAAACAAGGTGAGAAACGCAGCACCTCCATCCCGGTAAATATATCGATCCACGTCGAGTGTATCGCGATGTTTCCTCGGTGTCGAGTCTTTAAAGAGCAATAGTGATATTTTACAGGAAATTTTCCCATCATTTCTACAATCCTGCACACAAAATCCTGTCCGTCTTGTTGTGTTCATGTAAAGGACATGTAAATGTTTAAAACTCCCAACTACTTACATAATTATCAGATTATATCAGACATAATGTTTATATCATTTCCACACATTTATGATTGATTCCCATACATTCCTGGAACGTTTCCCCACATCTATTCCCCAGATGAAATTTAGGGAAAACTTTCCGCTACGTTGCCCCCAGACTCGTGCCACACTCCTTTCTAACTCCTCTTTCTCGATGTGTGTGTGATTAAGGTGAGTCACATTGACGTGATCTCTGCGGAGCAGGCCAAGGATTTCGTGGAAGACGACACCACTCACGGTTAAACGACGAACACGACTCCTTCCTCCTCATTTTGTTTTTCGTTCCCTCAAAGCCCGAGCGTCGTTTCTCCTCCCTCGAGTCTGGTTTAGGGTTGTTTTTTTCTTTCAATTTTTGTACGTCTTTAGAAAGAAATTTTGGTGTGTTTTTTGTTGCTCCAAGTAGTTTTAAACACTGAAGTAAAATCCTGTTCATCTTTTTAATAATTGTATTCCAAATGTGGTGTTCGCCTAGTGGATGGATTTTTTTATGGTGGTTTAACGTTAGAGCAGCGACGGGCACGTGTTCCAAAAAGAAATGTTGTTGGGTTTATATAATTATTCTTGTTTTTTTTTGCATTCCTTATATTATTTTTCAATGGAGCTTCTTTTACATAATCACTTCTTTTTTCATTCATTTGTTCTGAGCTGTTACTCAAAAAAAATAATAAAGATGCCCACATTATATATTAAAATGGATATTGAGTTCGTTATAACCATCTCCACTGGGGGTCGCTGTGTGTGTGTGTGTGTGTGTGTTGGGGGGTGGGGGGGTCAGGGGTGTGGTTGATTGTACACTGAAATCATTTAAACTGTAAAATAGTCCTTCTTGAAAAGTAATATTATAATGGTCATGTTGTGTAAAGCTATTAGACAAGTGGGGACGGGGATTGGGTCGATACAATACCCATAATAAATATCATGATACCGATACCAAATTGATAATATTAGGCTAAAAAGCCCAGTGATGGAACTTTGTTTTCATTAATTAATAAACATACAGTGTTTGCTATCAGCTGAACCCAAGAGGAAGCAAAAATCAAATATATGTTTGAAAAAAAGGTTAATTTTCCAAATGTTTATAATGTTTTGTTCCTGATCAGCATGAAAGTCTGAGTGCATCCGAGAGAGAGAAAAAAACGATTTTGGCCTGCACACAATGCTCCTTTTAGTCCAATCTACAGCTGTATTTTTATTATTTTTTTAAGTACTAATAAAAGGAAGAGCCATATCGTTTTAAAAGCAGGGTATCGCAATACTTTTCTAGTGCCGGTATATTGTTCAACACTAGATGGTGGTAATATCGTCCATGTGGGTGATTGTGAAAGCTGAACCACTCGAGCATTCGAACCAGCAACTAAACCGCCTCGCGTTCACAAATCCGGTGCCGTTTTTAAAAAACACACAACACTTGTCCTGTGTACAAGTAAATTTGTAATCCGACAGGTGCAAAGTGGAACCCATGACCATTGGCTCTCCCATCGAGCGCCCTTGCCCTTCGCTCATAGCGGGTCAGTGTCGGGGTGTCAATAAAATTTGGCAGTTTAACGAGTCGCCCGCTGTGAGAACAGATGCGCTCTCTGCAGTCGCTCTGTGTTCGGCTCCTCATGACGTGCCAGAACAGCATTCCTCAGGAGCCATCTGAGCTGCTGCGTAATCACTGAGCCGCAAAAACCATCTCCTCATCCGCTATTCTCAGACAGCCGAAGATGAATGTGTCTGCAAAAATGCAGAAGAAAATGCTGTGTAGTGAGAACAACAACAACAATAATAATAATAACAACTATTAGGAGTGCATCGATTTAAAATCGACTGAAAATCACTTTTCCAAATTGTAAAAAATCAATAAACCTGATTTGTGGAACCCTGTGGAACATAATGAATGTACCTACATTAGTTCTCACCTCCATCGGTACCTGACTTTACGAATACCCCTGCAAACATCGCCACAAAATCCAGCCGAACATTCTCCCAGAAGCGCGGCGCCTATTATAACCAAAAACCATTTCAACAAATAACCATTTTAAAGAAGGATCTCCCCTTGCTCTGATTTGCAACACTTGTTTGTTTGTTTGTTTGTTTTTCGATACATCCCTTTTCCTCTCATGAATCCACATTCAAATAAAGGAAGGGAAAAAAACAGTCCTACACATTTTGTTTGTCACAAATCTGGTTAAAGATACAAAAAATAATTTTAAAAACATTTTATATATATATATTTTTTTATTTATTTATTTATATTAATTGCACAAAGAAAAAATACACACACACGCGCGCGCGCACTCTATTTATTCAGTATATAAATTATATATCGTATGTTTATTTTGAATTGGCTGTATTATGTGGTTGGCGCGCGCACGTGACGCTCGTGCACAACACAGTTACACTTCGCGCGCGATTCTCCTCACGCGCGCCCTCATGTGGCGGGAAAGCCGAGCTAGCAGATCCCGACACGGTGAGAATTTAATTTAACAAACAACTCATTTAAAATGTAAACAATGTATACATTCTTAATAGAAAATACGATATATAAATATTTTTTTTTTCCCGCTGAATTTCCTCTTCACTACGAAACACTGACATTTGTATTGGTTTGGTTTTGTTTTTCACTACGGCATACGTTTATTTCTTGCATAGTAAAGTTAGGAAGTGAATTGGATAATATTCTTCGAAAAAAAAACAGAAAAAAGAAAGAGTCTTGTGGAAACCAAGGCAGCCGAATGAGTCGGTTCGTTTGTTTGGTGAGCCGAATGATTTGACCCTTCGCACCAAAAGATTTTGACTCATTTGTGTTTTCTCATTCATTCTTTTGTCAGGTTTGAGTTTATTTTTCCAATGTATCGATTCCGAGTCATTTCCCTGCTATACGTGTTGGGTGAAAAATGATACCAAAAGTCAAAGCTACACCCAGTAAACGTGAGCGAGTAAAGGAAAGAGTACGGACACAAAGGTAAGTGGATTTAACAGGAATTCTCGCGCTGAATACTTTGCTAACGATAAATCTTTCACTCATTTCCGTCCCGGTGTGTTAGAATTTCAATGTTTATTACACATGTGTTTGGAAGTTGAGCTTGGTGTAATGGCATTGCTATACATTCAGGTCTTAACCCTATATTAAGTCATTCCCAATAGTCTATTCTCTGGTTTGTGCCGCTACCAGTAGTGTATATTTATGTTACAAGTTTCTATCCAATCAGATTACAGCCATCACATCACGTGGGGCCCAGGTGTGAAATGTAGGGCCTTTATTCAGTACCTCAGTGAACAAGTGGGGGGCGCTCACATGAAGACAAACACTCCTAGCATGCCATAGTACTAAAACACACACACACACACACACACACACACACACACACACACACACACACACACACACACACACACACAGAGGTCCAGTCAGGCACTTTTATTTGTTTATTTATTTATTTTTGTTAAGTTCAGGTTCTTGACTAGAGTCCAGACGTCTGGTTTCCCAGATGTAAAGGTTTTGTAGGTGTCACACCAAGTGGCATTGAAGGTGTGACGTTACGGTGGCGTATTGCTGTCGTCTTGGTCACTGAATGTCCTTGCTGTTAAAGGAGGTGTTAAAGTGGTCATCAGGATGTGTTTGAGGAGCTCTCTTTGATCTCTTTCTGAGTTTTTATTTTATTTTGGTCGTCCATGATTATCATGGTCATTAAAAAAAACAACCAAACCAGTGGTGTCAAAATCCCCCCCCCCCCTATAATCTTTGGACATTGTATCTCCCTATGTCGATCTCCACAGGGTTTCATGTTTCGACTCACATTTTGACAACTCAATGCTTAACCCCCCCCCCCTACTGTAAATATGTGACATTGTGTACTACGTTGTGTCATTGAAATGTTTTCTGCGCGTTAAACCCGTGACCAAAAAAAAAAAATCGGAGGCATTTACAAGCTGGAGCTCTAAGTCGGTTTTATTGGGGTCATGTAAATCAAACATCTCCTCCCACTGCAGAAGCGTTTATCACCGCAGTCTTCTAGTCTGTTATTTTAGTGCACGAAATTAGCAAACGCCGACATTTCATTCGAGGATACGCTTTCATGTTCCGTGTGCGTTTAGCTTTTTTTATAATTATCACTCTGCTACTGAGCAGAACGGCAGGTGTGTGTTTTTTTTTTCTCCCTTGCTGAATGACATTCCCAGCTGTACTTCCAAGCGATTATGGGAATCTTGCACTACTTCAATGGGAAAGCAAGAAGATCTCTGGGATAAGGGTGAGTATGTTGTAGGTTCCTGATGGTGATGGTGTTTAACGGACAATTAATGTAATGCTACGATCACATACACATACAGGATACCCAGAGGCCATAGTTAGGAATAAAAACGCAGGCCTTTCCTCTATTCATCCGGAGTGTCTGGCTGGTCAGGGGCTCAGTAGCTTAATTACTCAACTAGTTTGTTAGAAGTAATATTAACCAGTGCCAGCAGACAAATCTCGTTGACCCCGAGGTCGACGAAGTGGATTTTTCAGATTCACCGGACCACGGAATGTGCTGCTGTTGTTCTGTAATGATTTTGTGGCGGCTCGATCCTCATAGCTTCCGTGTTCCCTTGTTTTATTTGAAAGCATCTCTTAAAATTTAATCTCTCTTGCCCCATTAAAGCCGTCGGGGGTCTCGGTCGTTAACGTCCTCCCTAGCGCACTAGGCGTCGCGCTCCAATCCAGAAGTCGTTGCGGTGATGGCGTTTCCCTGCTTCTCTCTCTCGTGCCAAAAACCACAGGAGGATTGTTATTCAGGGACCAGCGGCCCGTGTGCTCGCTCGTCAGGAGAGGAATTTATCAGATGTTCTTTCACTTTCGCCATCAGTCATTTAAAAGGACGACCTGTTGACGTCGTGGGCAGCAGCGAATTTGGCTCAATCGTGGGTGCGGGAGTCTGCGAATCCTACTTCACGCAGTGACAGACAGATCTGTTGTCTCAATTCAGACTCCTGCTTATTTGATGGACCAAAGTCATCTTCCTAATGTGCCTCAGCCTCGCTCGAAGGCCGTGTATTGTTTAAGAGAAACGCTCGTCCGCGAATCAGAATGAGATTAGGACCTTGTCTTATTAAAAAGCCTTATAACGTGTCATCAGCACACGCTCGTGCAAAGTGACACGGCTTTAGCGCTGTGGTATCTCTGCCAGCACTGGCTTTAGAAGTATTATTTAAGGTAAGCTGCCTTTCACATGTGTCCTGGAAACAACAAACACACTTTTCTGGTGATCTGGGAACGAAGAGGAAAAAGTCTTTCGTGTAAAAAAAAAAGTTGCCTCCTCCTCTTACATTGGCTCGGCTTGACGAGAAAGTGGCAAGCGCGAACGACCCTGAGAGATTATTCCAGCCTGTGGGACGTGTAGTGTTCCTCACGACCACGCTGTTCCAGAGCGAGGGAGGAGGGGGTCACGTGGAGGGCTGGAAGAGGGGGATCAATCCCCCCCTTTTGTCCTCCCCTCTTGCTTCCAATTGGCCGAGCCACTTTCAACTCCTGCTTCCTGTCATATCTTCTTAGTCTGCGATTCGAGTGCAGCCCCGTGCTTCTCCCGGTTCCTTCAACTTTTAAAAAGGAAGAAAAGACAGCAACACAAACTTGCCAGAGCGAGCAGGAAAGCTGAAGCAGACTCCGGTGGGACGGGAATCCTGCTCAACTCACCCACCAAATAAGGGACGCTTTTCCTGCTGGGGTTTCTTTTCTACACAGTTTGTGTGCTACAGGTGGACAAGGCTGGCTTCCGAACATGAAACAGGCTTGGGACAAGAATGTTTTTGAGAATGGGCAACACAAACAGCAGGGAGCGGTCCCCGTGGACTCGGCACCTCCGTACGAGCACCTCCAGAGGTAGGGCAGGAAAAAAAAAACACCCTGTGTGGAAAAACGGTGATGCTTTACAAAGCATGTGGTAAACTTCATCCAAACTTTTCATACAAATTCATGTGCGTCTGCGTATTTTTTGGATGACCAGTTTCGTTCGCCGTGAATAGATTATAATGGAAGAGGAGTGGAATTATTCAGAAAATAATAACGCGGTTAATAAATGGTGGGGTTTAGTTTTGTGAGATTATTAGATCTTTCTAAGTCACTTATCACCAGTTTCTCTTATAATTAAATTGTAATAGTTTACATCACAGGGAACGCAATGAATATAAAAATCGCCTACATTATTTCAAATAATATTATATAATGAGTATTATTGAAGTGTTTATACACAGGAGGCTTTTTTACATTTTAAGATCCAGCCCATAAATCTCGGGCTCGAGCTCGGGTTTCTCACTTTCACACTTTCGAGTTCCACATGTTGTCCTTTCTCCCTTTTCCGCTTACTTTCCCCCGGCACCCCGTGAATTGGCACCGAAGTGTGATCCTTTGTGATGCTCTGAAGTCTTGTGACTGGAGGGACTCTGGATCCTTAGAACGATTCTGAAGATTCAGTAGAAAAGTGGTGGATCTATTTATTTATTTATTTTTTAGATTATAAAAGTCGGAGAAACTCTTGACACCCCAGTTCCCATATGGTGGAGAAACGTGTTCAATACTGTATTGATCCCACAGTGGAATTGTTTGGTTGCAGTTGCTCAAAGTAAAAGAAAAATAAGAAATGGAAATAAATATACACATGGTCTTTTTTTAAGAGAATTGTTGCAGCATGAAACTGATTTATCGCAAAGGCGGATACAGGGGCATAAACGTCAGAATAAAAGTTATAAAAGTAATAAAATAAAATACAATTTATTGTACACGTAGCTAATTATTATTTCTACTCTGAGAGTAGAAATGAATACCGCGTAATTTACCACGGTATTAACAATTTTATTTTCATTGTATGTGTATTGTGTAAATCTGCTTGGTGACAATGACAATTGTAAAAAGCGAATTAACTGATTAAGAATAAATTAAGAATAATATATATCACAAGAAGTTTTTTTTTTTTTTAGAATTGAGAATTTTGTATGTTGTATAAAATTTTTGCCTAGCTTAATTTATAGCAATTTATTTTTTCACACTACGACATTATTTACACTACATGTGTGCAAATAGTTCTCCAATAGTTCTTGTCATTTTTGTATATTTGTGTAAGGCCAGTGTAGGGGAAAAAAAAAGCTATTTCAAATGAACCAGTTTTCAAACATATTTTATTTCCAGAAAGATGTGATGAGTGCATGCAGATCCTCCTCTGCGTTTTTCATGTCATTCCTCGTGGATTGTCATCATCATGCGGAGTAAAGTATGGATAGCATGGATATTGTTACGTTTGAGCTTTCGGGCCTTGTGTTGTAGATGTCCAAGCGTAAAATAGAACTTCTTGGAGCGTCAGGTGACGCAGTGTTGCGTTCTTGAATAGCTGAATGCCGAGGCCTTATTGTCTCTTTCTCTCTTTTTCTCTCGGGTAAGTCATGTTCCTGTTGTCTCTCTGCCTTCCAGTCTTTCATCATAGTGTAGTGATCAGTGCTGGTGTAAAAAAAAAAAAAAACAAACGGACTTGTCAAATCATCAGTATGAACAATTTCTTATTAAAATCAAGTGTTTATAATACATGATAATCACTCCAATACCCCAATACACTACACTATCACTCTATTAAATTGCTGGTTGCCTTTACACATTTAATCCCCCTTCCCTGTTATAATAAGCACCACTTTCTTGCAAATATGTTCCACTAGATTATGTGCTCTTTCATGTATAAGCGTCAGGTACTGATGAAGGTGTCTTAAAGGTCTTGTTTCACATTCATTGTTCAATAGGATTCTCTACATCAGGCCACTCCAGAGTTCGTGTAAAAGGAAAAAGATCAGTATCCAAAAACAATGAGGACAAATATGCGTATTAAACTTTGTGGAAACAGTTCCGGAAAGAACCACATACGGGTGGAGAAATCCAGTACTTTTGTACGCACAGCGTAAGTGAAATGTATACGTAACGTGTACTAGCGAATCAGAATCGAGATTCCGACAGCAACGTACATATAAACTTGCAATTTCAATAAAAACATCTCCGTCTTCTGATTAAATTCAAATTCACCACCGAAAAGCGTTGACATGGTGAAAAGGTGTAAGGATTTGGCTTCAGCTGCTGTCAACTACCAACAGCCTATTTGCGGTGACGCTTTCCCCAAGAGTGTATGTGTGTGTGTGTGTGTGTGTGAACCTTTGTATGTTTGCTGATGTCACGTCACTGCCTGGAAAGTGTTCATTACTGCCTTGATATGCAGAAGCAACTGGGCTTAATCTTAATGTTTAATGGCTTTTTTCTGACTGAAAGGAGGGGGGGGGTTGCAAGATCTCTCTTTTTGTTTAACTTAATTTATGTGGAATTCTATTAAAAAGCACTTTTGTATGTGCAGGATTGTTATGTGAATATGTGAAGATCCTTACTAAAAGTGTTACTCTATACAGAATTTAGGAATTGTAAAGTCACGGCCGCAGAAATCCTCTGTGGATGTATCTGACGTGCTTTGATCTAAAGTTTGTTCTGAATTGTGGATTTGCATCTTACTATTGGTATCCCAGGGGGTTTTGGTGCAAATCTCGACATCAGCAAATGTGTCTCAGGAGTGGAAAACTCTTTCGCATGAGTTGAGGATTCTGTAGAATTGTGCATCTTTAGATTATTCCTATCCGATGTGCTGGATGTAAAGGTTGAAATCGCTCTTTATCGCACCCCTAACCCTCTAATTAATGTAATCATCTGACGTCGGTGTCCGGTTTCGAAGCAGCATGACCCGCCGTGCGGATGTAAAACAAAACCCGAAACGTGAGCTAACTCTCGGGTAGTTCTCGCCAGAGCGTTCCTGAGGCCCGCGCATGGCGTGAAGCAGATTATATTATGTGTGATAAGCTGTATGGAGCTGCAGGCGCGGATGAGGCTACACTATCATGGGCATATACACGGACGCCTCGGGGGCAGCTGGTCAAACGGCGACTCTAAAATTAAAGGTGGCGGAACGACTTCGCCCATCGGATTGGTCACAAGGTGGCACAGTTTCCATGGTAACAAGGGAGGATTCGGAAAAAGTGTCCGGACACATCCATAATGACAACTGAGCGTGTGCGAGAGTGTTTGTGTGTGTGTGTGTGTGTGTGTGTGAGAGAGACTACAACTTCATTACTTTTCTGTGAGTCTCAGTATAACAAATAAATATCGTGGTATCACCTGGTTATATTTAGCGTGTGCTTTTTGTGTGGCGCTCACTAATACACACGTATACACGTATCCCTGACAACTCCTCCTCATCTCACAGAACTTGGATTGATTTCTCGTGTTGAAGCTCCGAGCGAACAGCTGAGCTCATGAAGTTTCGAGTCACTTCAAAGGCATCTCTCTTTCATCTGCACACAATATTGTGTGCGTGTGTGTGTGTTTGTGTGCGTGTGTGTCTGTGGGTAAGAAATGCTTTGCAGCGAGGCTACACATGCTCGGGATAATACTCGGACCAGCTGAGCATTTATTGTGTCCTGTAGTGTGTAATCCTGTGATGTCACGGCCAGTCTGCCTCTAACATCAAGATAAACTCTTCTTCCTTCTAACTCATGTCACTGGACCTTCTACGAAACGCAGATGTGTGAAAATAGTACACGACCCCTGACCTCATGGGTTGGTGTACTTCTCCCGCTAATCCCACCGTCTTCTATTTTTGTGCTGTTACGCATTTTACGCTGCTACACACCTCACTGCAAAACCGTCGCATCAGCAATTTACTTCTAACGCATGATACTTTCACAAACAGGCCTTTGTAGTGCCTCGGTGCCCTAAAAGGCCTGTGTAGTGCCTCGTGCCCTAACAGGCCTGTGTAGTGCCTCGTGCCCTAACAGGCCTTTATAGTGGAAAAAGGAAAACAATTCTGTAAAATCCGTTGTTTGCAACAATAATTAAATCGCACAGACGCACTCTTATTTAAATCGATGGGTCACGTCATTATCATTTATGCCGACGCATCCATAACGGACACGTTGTTCCGTTCGGCACTTTTGTTGTCTCTGGTACGTCTCTTTGACTTTAAACTCTACAATACCGTATGTGTCCTGATTTATTTATGCCCCAATTTCCTGTCCTGCCTTGATCTTTATTGTTTTTGCGCCACTTCCATCCCCCTGTGGTCAAGTAAGGGTTCCTTTTGACCACACATGGTGTAGAGCACACATTTTTTTTTACATGGCGCTAACTACCTAACTCAAACATGCTAAAATAAGGAGTCGTAAAAAAAGGCAAAAGGCATTTTGAAGCAATGAGCATGAGTGTGCAGAGGTGGATTTGGTGAACTTTTGCGTGTATTAGGTGGTCATGATATCGACAATTGCTCAGGCAGAAATACTTATTTCTTAATTAGCAGACAGCCTAATAAAGCCTTGTAAATGTCAGTTTGTTAGTACAGGCCGATGGTACAAACATGTCTCCATCTATTGTAAGCGATATGGATATACGTTCCTGATGGAGGGGGTTCTTGAGTACATACCCCTGAAACCAAAGAAGTCCTTTGCAGAGAGCAGGGCACTCTTCCTGCCACTCATCCCTGAAGAAGAGGGACAAAGGGGCAGACAGAAAGGGGGGGGGGGTTATTAATAAATGCAGGAAGCACAGGGTGAGATGGAGAGATGCTGATGATTGATTGAATGAAAACAGCGTACTGAAGTTTGGACAGCTATGAAACCGGAGTAGGATTTACGGCGCGATTAAGAGAACTTGAGCATGAACATGGTGTCCTGGGAATACATTTTCAACTTGGCCACAAAAGACAGACTTTGGGTCCATCTTTATCTTTACTTTTGCGAGGCTTACTTCAGAGCAGATGCTCGTTAAAATCAAGATTTATACTCTGTCCTCACCTGTTGCTGTCACTGACATTTATAGGCCACAAATTCTCAGGTCGGTCGAGTCGGTTTGCTTGTGCGTCTCCAGCTGGAGATGATTTGCGAGCTACTTTGTGCCGCGCCCCATTGCCACGCTTGACCCACTTTCTGTCCACATAAAGATTCATCTCTTGCTGAAACTGAACTGAAGGCTCCCTTGAAGGATCCAGCGACTATCTGCCAGGTGTGCGCATCATAAATTCACCCAAGTCGTCAGGGTTAGGAGGCGGGTGTGGCTCGACGAGGGTTAATGTCTAATTTTTCAAGTCACTCTTTGTAAATTTAGATTTTGGCCCCCGCATCTACATTAATGTCCAGCAATGCCTGATATGTTGTCCCGTGTGTTTCCTCCTGGTCACATGACCGCCGCGCCGCGCCGTGCCCATGTCCCATTGCCAGGCGCCGTTTTGTTTGACATGCTGACAGTTGAAAACAGGTCGATTGCTGCCAAGACTTTATTCTCTGGTGGCCGTTGGTGGAATGATGGACATAATTTCGAATAATGCACTGATGTCAGCACTCGTTACTTACTCGTTTCGATACTCAGATATTGTCGTCCAAGACTTTTTCACCCTTTTCTTGTCTTTCCATAAAAGATGTTTCGTACGGACTGTTACCTCTGAGACTGGAGACTCCTTCCATGAACGTTGGATAAATATCATTAAATCTTCTGCTTTTTTTTAACGAAGCCTGCTACGTTTCGTGATTTTTGCAGTGTGTTGGGACTTTCCCTGAATCACTCGGATTTTGGGCCAAATTAGATACCCCCCCCGTTAACAAATTCACTGTTTCTGGTGGTGACAGATCAGCTTAGTTTTATGAGAGCTTTACAGGACCTCCAACAGCTTGTTCTTGTCTCCCACTTAGGGATCACCTTTCTGTAATATAAAACCAAGCAGGCATGCCAAAAACTCCTCACCGTATTAGCGATTGAATTAATGGCCACTTTGATTTTGTTAATCGTTTCATCATGTGTACGTCTTGCGTGTTCCGAGTCATTTTGGATTCACACTTTAGTTAGCAGCTTCAGGTGCAGTTTGGGTCGTTCCTGGTAAAGTTTGCATTGTTTCAGGGTTGTTCCTGGTGGAATGTGGCCTGCTTTTACATTTACAGCATTTGGCCAGACGCCCTTATCCAGAGTGACTTACAACTGAGCAATTGACGGTTTAGGACCTTGCTCAAGGGCCCACTAGTGGCAGCTCGGTGGTGGTGTTGTTTGAACCCATGATATTCCGGTCCAGAAGCCGACACGTTGATCTCTACGTAGATCCTAGTGTAGTGAAGCATAATCCCGGTGTAGGTTTGGTTGTTCTTGGTGTAGTTTTGGGTTGTTTGGTGTGTTCCTGGTGCAGTTTGTATTGGGTCTCATACAGTTTTAGTCCTGGTGTAGTTTTGGGCCTGGTTTAGCTTGGATTGTTCCTTGCATAATCTGGATTGTAGCCGCTATCGTTTGTGGTGATCCTGGTTTAGTTTGAGGTGTTTTGTCCATTGGACCAGAAGATCGTATGTGCAAATCCCTGAACCTTCAATTGCTCAGTTGTAAGCCACACTGTATAATGGTGCTGTAAATATATAGATTGTGGTGGTCCTGGTGTAGTTTAGATTGTAGTTAACAGTGTTTCTGGAGATTCTGTAGTTAAAGTGTGTTGTTCTTGGTTTCTGGTGTAGTTTGGGTTGTTGTGCTGCATGGTTATTCCTGGTGTAGTTTGGGTTGCTGTGCTGCATGGTTATTCCTGGTGTAGTTTGGGTTGTTGTGCTGCATGGTTATTCCTGGTGTAGTTTGGGTTGCTGTACTGCATGGTTATTCCTGGTGTAGTTTGGGTTGCTGTACTGCATGGTTATTCCTGGTGTAGTTTGGGTTGTGCTGCATGGTTATTCCTGGTGTAGTTTAGGTTGTTGTGCTGCATGGTTATTCCTGGTGTAGTTTAGGTTGTTATACTGCATGGTTATTCCTGGTGTAGTTTAGGTTGTTATACTGCATGGTTATTCCTGGTGTAGTTTGGGTTGTTGTGCTGCATGGTTATTCCTGGTGTAGTTTGGGTTGTTGTGCTGCATGGTTATTCCTGGTGTAGTTTGGGTTGTTGTGCTGCATGGTTATTCCTGGTGTAGTTTGGGTTGTTGTGATGCATGGTTATTCCTGGTGTAGTTTAGGTTGTTATACTGCATGGTTATTCCTGGTGTAGTTTGGGTTGCTGTACTGCATGGTTATTCCTGGTGTAGTTTGGGTTGTGCTGCATGGTTATTCCTGGTGTAGTTTGGGTTGCTGTACTGCATGATTATTCCTGGTGTAGTTTAGGTTGTTGTGCTGCATGGTTATTCCTGGTGTAGTTTGGGTTGTGCTGCATGGTTATTCCTGGTGTAGTTTGGGTTGCTGTACTGCATGGTTATTCCTGGTGTAGTTTGGGTTGTTGTGCTGCATGGTTATTCCTGGTGTAGTTTGGGTTGTTGTGCTGCATGGTTATTCCTGGTGTAGTTTGGGTTGTTGTGCTGCATGGTTATTCCTGGTGTAGTTTGGGTTGTTGTGATGCATGGTTATTCCTGGTGTAGTTTAGGTTGTTATACTGCATGGTTATTCCTGGTGTAGTTTGGGTTGTTATACTGCATTAGCTCCTTTTCTGCACCCGGGTTTGTTTTTTTTTTTCTTTTTTTCCATACACCAGTAGAAATGAGAATGATCTCAAGTCCATTTGGCATCATTATGGGAATATGGGATTGCATTTTCTGATATGTTTAGGCTAGGTCGCGTTTTTAAAGAAACCTGAACTGCAGGCCAACATGTTTCTGGGTGGAGTTTTTTTCTGCACATGCTCTTTCAAGAACTCCAGGTGTGAATGCTGGATCATGGCATGACTCATACTGTAGTTTTGAAGCAGCATGACTCATGTCCTCCTTCAATTCACCTTGCATAACACACACACACACACACACACACACACACAAGAAGTGGGTCAGATCTGCTTAGCCATCGGTGCACAAATCTGAACGAGTCTTGCGTAACTCTAGATGACATACTGAACACGCTCCAGATATAGCTCCGTATAGTACCTGCATTCAGTCCACTGCGAAATAATTTTCCCTCCCACGCCTAATCCAATACCCACGTATCCCCTCGAGCATCCAGAACCTCATAATGATACTCTCCTCGTGTTGAAAAGTTTGAACGCACAGCCTTCTCCTTTCCTGGATCGCTACGAGATGAGCGTATGAACGGTGTTAAAATATGCAGCGAGGACACTGAAAGTACGGGTGCCGCGAGGTGTGTTTGATTTGCTGAGCCTCCCGCTGGAAGTATTACTATCAACATTATCGTTGGCTGCGTTTGTGTGAGTGCGTGTGTGTGTGTGTATGTGTGTGTGTGTGTGTCACACAGCTCGCACTCTTATCTGCGGAGTGTGTTGTGTCTTTCCATGGTGCAGCGGATAACGGAGTAGTGACAGGGCTTGTGGAGACGGATATATGTCTTTATCTTAAATCTTCCCTGAGTTTTCTAATCACACACACACACACACGCACACACATCACAATTGTACTAATTAGTTAGTTAAACGTATGATCTAGTGTATGTTGTGTGTCTGTGTGGGAGAGTGGTCTACCAAGTGTGTGTGTGGGTGGGTGGGGGGGTGGGTATAGGTTTGCATGCAGGGAAAGTCAGATACAGCTGTCGTCAGGCTTCCGTGGACAGACACAAAGCAGCGCTCTTTCCTCCAGTGCTTGCTCCGGTAGATCGCCCACACCCCCCACAGAAACCGAAAACCCCCCCCCCCCCCCCCCCCCCCCCCCCCCCAATACTCCTCTTCACTCGAGCTAAATTAAACCTGAAATTTCGTACCGCACTTTTATTTCGATGCACGGCTAACGTAGCTAGCGGCCTCGCAGCCCGTGTTTTAATGTTGTGCAAAGTGCTCGGCGTAAATCATCACACAGTTATCTCTCCCAGCGTATCGGGTTGTCCGGTATCTCGGCCGCCCTTGGTCTCTCCTGCTCAGGCTACAGTAAGAAACGACGTTATGAAGCTATAAATAAAAAAATAATGTGCACGAGCTAAAAGCAACCAAAACTCAGCACATGTCGATGTATTCAACTCTGGAGACGTGGTCTAAGTTTTCAATTCTATTTAGACAAATTTCTAGTTATATTTCTGTCACATTTGCTACCTCACTATTAGACTCTAGGGACGGTATACAGTCTGGTTTATGTAGGTACAAGGAGTATGCATTCCCTGCATCTTGGAATATGGAAATCCAGTTTTGACATTTTTTTCTGCTCACCACGCTCATTAAGAGTAGTTATTTGAGTTTGCGTAGCCGTCCTGAAAAACCCGGTCCCCTCAAACTTGTATTATTGAAAAAAAGCCGCTGATTGAATGCTTTATGTTTTGGAAATCGCGATCTCATAGTCATGCTAATTTGAGTTCTTCAGAGATCTTTTCATGTACAGTTTATTATATATATATATATATATATATATATATATATATATATATATATATATATGTGTGTGTGTGTGTGTGTGTGTGTGTGTGGGTGTGTGTGTGTATGTGTGTGTATGTGTGTGTGTGTGTGTGTATGTGTATATATATATATATATATATATACTATATATATTATATATATATATATATATATATATATATATATATATATATATATATATAATTATCAGAAAAGCATCTTTTAAAACGAAGCAGCTTCACTATCTGTCTCTGTGTCCTGTCTATTCCACCACGAGTCTCTCCATCTCTATTGCTTTTCTCCTTCCCCGTGTTCCTTCCTTTCACCCCCATTATCCTCTGCCTTATCAGTCCTTATCCCTCCGAGTGTCATCCATCTCTCTCAGAGACGTCCGTAAGTCATTTGTTTGGGTTCTGGATTACGGAACGATTAACCCATTTCGCACACTGATTTCTTCGAGGACCTGTGGCAGAAACATGTGGATCCATATGGCCCATTTTAGCAGGAACCGAAGCCCATCTGGTCAAAGAATGTCCGACTATTTGCCGTCCTTAAAGCCGGGCTCTGTGAAGCCATGCCAAGGGGCTCTGGCACATTTAATTTAGTTTTAGGTGTGGAAATCATAATCCCGTTAACAGCCTCGCTGAGTGCTCCCTTGAGCTGAGTCCAAAAAAACAAATCGCATATAAATATTCATCGAAATTATGTCACTTTCTTAATATATTTAAAAATTAAAATATATTATAGAATATATATAGAATTAAGTCATGTTCGCTTGCAAGCAGTAGAATGCTTAAAAAAACATTACTTACACACACACACACACACACACACACACACACACACACACACACACACACACACATGTGTGTGTGTGTGTGTGTGTGTGTGTGTGTGTGTGTATATTACCGATTATATTTTATTTAACATTATTTAAAAAAGGAAATTTCAAAATGAATTCTTTAATTTTTAAACATTTTTAACATTTAAAGCATCAAAACTTAAGAAACAAACGTACTGTATAAACCCCTCGTACCGACAATTGCACGCAAGGTTCCGAGTTTGCATTGTCAGTCGTTTTTGGATTTTTCTTCTGAACCAAACTAATGATTCTTCATTGAAACTGAAAATATTCTCCACAATTTATCACGCCTTTTTCCCGTGACATTTATATAAATTTTCAAGTGTTTTAATGATAAATTTCATGCCTTACATATAATTCATTATCGGTGAGTCACCATACATTTTTTTTATTACTGACGAATTAATGATTACAGTATATTTTATTGAATGAAATCATTTACATTACTTATACCAGAGTAAAATGACAGCGCATGCCAAAGTAAGTGTGTTCGCATGAATGAAAGTACATATCTGTGTAACATGGGTATTTTACATTCAAGGACTGGGGGAAACAGAGCAGTACAGTACTGTACACTACACACCTTTACCTTTACATTATTTTATTAAAGGGAATGTATTAAGCTGAGTTTAAAATGGAATTAAAATGCTTTGGAGGCGTATTTAGTGTTTAATCTAAAAAATAGACTTTTATAGGGATCCAAAATTTGCGTGTTTTTCCAATTCAAGGTTGCTCTAATCGACAAATAAATGTTTTATTTTCTATTTATTTCTGTTTGTTTTTATCCCCACCTTTACTTCCATTGTAACACCTTTGGGGTGAATGTGTAGGCCGACTTCACCCAAGCCTCCTTACCTACATCACAACCTGATGGAGGATGACAAAATAGCAATGGGAACTAACAAATATATACATATTATTATTATTATTATTATTATTATTATTATTATTATTATTATATTTTCTTTGTCCCATACATCATTACACATTTTTCTTAAGTAAAAAGACTTATAAATGTTAACAATTTGCGTTTATTTATTTATCATTATTATATATATTTTGTTAGCCCCTTTAAGCCCGTAGCTAGTTTAAGAACACGAGCCCCGGACGCTATCACTTTCACTGAGCCACTGAGGTGGAGGGAGGGAGGCATGAAGGGAGCAAGGGAGGGCGGAAAAGGCATATGCGCAGGCATAGTTTTCCATGTGTGGGCCGAGAAACAGGTGGAACAAGGCGCCGTGAGCGGATTGGCCGGTGAAACGACACGTTGCTGGGCAGAGCTGCGAGTCGATTGGTTCAGACGCAGATCGAGATCAGATGAGGATATTAATTTTGCATGTAAAGATATATAAAGACTTACAAGCGCAGCCCAGAGTTCGGGGCCAAGAATGCTATCCAATGCAGCCTTTCTGGGCTTCGAAACTCACAATCGCTGACGCTAACGGGTGGAAAAAAGCGCTTAAATGCTGCGTATTAATGTATTTACGATCAGTGCTTCAGGGACGTGCTGTTAATATTCTTTATGGGGGGATGAAAGAGAGAGAATAGCAGATCGCAGGGTGTGAGTTTGTGTTCGAGCGCCAGCTCTGACCACAGATCATGGCGAGATGGTTCGGCTAGGTTAATTCATCGGCACCGAGCCAGGCGACTACGGAGCCAGAATCCTGGCACCTTCAGCGCTCCATGTGCTCCAGAACGAGGAGCGCACCACGTAACCTATTCACGAAACTGCACCGCCTGCACCGCCCATCCTACACATCATCCTATGTGTGGTGCATGTGGTGCTATTTGCACCTTTCCATCAAAAGCAGATTTCTTATTAATGACTGTGAAAAGGTGTCCCAGTGCAGCAGAGTGTCACTGATCGATTCACAGGGACTTCGGTGATACACAAACTGCAACTATTGTATTAATTTCAACAGTAATTATTAAATACACAAAAAATGCTTTGTTTAATGAACACTTATGAAAGGAGGTGTCTGTGCTTTATCAGAGGTTTTCCTGTGAAGGATCACTAAGTTGTTTATCTCTTAAGCACTTGTTTATACATTGTGTGAGTCTAGACTTAGTCTGTGTGTGTGTGTGTGTGTGTGTGTGTGTGTGTGTGTGTGTGTGTGTGTGTGTGTGTGTGTGTTTGCGCGAGTGGTGTTGGGACTTGAGGCTGGAGATCAGCTTGCTGTAAATCACCACCTCCCTGTACGCACATCACACAGCAGGCAGCTAATCCAGAGCCGCTCATCGTCATGACACGCGCGTTGATGAATGACTTGTGGTTCGGCGGTGTAAAGCCTCTACAGGCGTGTTTTTGCGCGGAGGTGCGAGAACCTGGGACATTACCCCCCCTCCCACTTCCCCACGCTGCCTCTCCCATGGCTGCCACGCGGAGAATGAAAAAAATCTCGAGGCTCCATCTAGTGGACACTGAACTTCTGCAATGTTTATGGACATATTAATAAATTATTTTAAATATATATAAATAATGGGATTGCAAGGCAGTAATTTGATGTAAACAAAAATAAATGGTGCAGATAAATAGTGCATAGCTTCTGGTCATGTATTTTTCATTTTAGAGAAACTGAAAAATGAAAAAGGACTGCTACTTTTCTTTTCTTCTTCTACTCTAGGATTCAATAATTCAATAATTAGACGTAAAAAAATATCAAGCCTTTTAACCTTTTTATTATTCCGTGTAAAAATTGGAAAAGGACTTATTGTAGTTTGGGTATATAACGGTCCTTTTTCGTTTTTCTTATTCTCTTTCTAAAATGAAAATTAACCAGTTTGTACATTTCACCATATAAAATAATACACATATATAAATGAATAAACAAAAAATAAATGTGTGCAATAATTTATTTACAATATTGAAACATTTAATATATTTAATATATATTTAATATAATATTTATAGAATATATATATATACGTGTGCATGTGTGTGTGTGTGCGTGTGTATTACCCTGAAAAGTATTAAAGGTGTCATATTTAAGATGAATTTTTCTTCTTCATTATCTGGTAGGAAGCATCTAAATGAATCTCATAATCTTAAATTATATTTCAAGTATTGTTTTGTATATTGAATATTCTTATTATCTGTTAGTTTTAATATAGTACAGCAGTTTTTTTTTTTAGACAATGCTAAAAATGTCCTGGGGTCTCATTCGTTGCGTCTGTACGGACAGGCCGTATACATGCTCATATACATATATAAAATAAGCAAGCTGCATCCGGTGATCCGCTGTGTGTATTTTGTGAGCGTTGTGTAAAGAGAACGGTTAGTTGATGTGTAACAGGACGTGGGGTTAGTGTTAGTGCAAGTGTGTTTCCGATTCTGCCGGATTTCAAGCAGCTGCCAGACTTTTAGCGTAAGCCTAATGTGTGGTTAATGGCTGTTGTGGATTAGGATTCGACGACAAGCAGGAAGGACTTTGGGATGCACGCTGTCCGCAGTTTAAATGGACATGTTTAAAAGAAGTGAGTAAAAGTGTATTTGAGTTGAGTTATATATAAATACTGTAGATTTTGTTTGTTTATACACTAGTTAAATCGGTAATGAATATACACTGGGAGTCATGGTGATTTTAATGTAATTAAACACAAACGTTTGTGTAGCAAAAGTGCTCTTATAATAAGCTCCATGTTCCACTAGATTTTGTGGAGATTTGTGTGCGATTCATTCAGCCACACGGGTACGGATGGAGGTGATGTGAGGAGGTCTGGAGTGGTGCTCCACCTCCTTCCACAGCCTGATCAATACGCTTGAGAGCAGGATACTGCCAATACTTTTTTTAACCTAACAAACTAATAACGAATAAAACCTACGATTGTACTCGAATCCATTAAAAAGCATCTCTCATTTGTTGCAATGTATTTCACCGAGGCTATTAATATGCACCTACGTAACGCGAGTCCTGGTGCTTTCTGGTGATCTCATTCCTTCTGATGGTAGGCGGTTAAAAAAAAAGCCTGGTGAGTCCGAACGCACTAGTTATAATAAAACGAAATCCCATCAGGAATACAACTTGATTCCATAAAGATTGCCGCTGTGTATCAGTGATGTGTAAAAACTCAACGACTCGTACAGTAGGGTCGGGGGCGTGGCCTAGGGTTCGGACAGTTCCATAACTAATTCAGGTAGTTAATTAGTAAGACTGGTAACACACACACACACACACACACACACACACACACACACACACACACACACACACACACACAAAAGGTTTAAATAGAATAGTATTCAGGATTTGTTCATCAACTTGGCTTATTCTCTGTGTGGCATTTCGTATATTCTCCACTTCTCCGATTTCCTCAAAAGAAAAAAAAAAAAGAGTAAACATTGCAAGGATTGCTGGCCTGTAGGTGTAAATAATTGTGTGTGCCTTTGTGTGTGGTGCCATGAGGTCTTATACATTCTGCATTCTTGCTCTTTACCCAGTGTTCCCACTAAATAAAATCTTGGATGGACTCAAGGTCTTAAGGTCGCGTCAAATTTTACCGTCTGTGGGTGCACATGTGCCGACCCGTATCACTCATCCCGTGGTTAGAGACAACAATAAAACACGGAATGTGTAAAAGAAGACCCAAAGTGTAGGACATAAAAGTGTAATTACAAAATACTCAGATTGTTAGGAAGTTGGAGCACAGGGGGTATGTGTGTGTGTGTGTGTGTGTGTGTGTGTGTGTGTGTGTGTGTGTGTGTGTGTGTGTGTGTGTGTGTGTTGGGACTTAAACCTCTCTAAACCTTCTGATCACCAACTTTGTTTAAACACGTTAAAGTAACCACAAAAAAAAAGCTCCAAGACCGCTTAAAGTGCGCTGCTTCGATAACATATATATATGTGTGTGTGTGTGTGTGTGTGTGTGTGTGTGTGTGTGTGTGTGTGTGTGTGTATAATATATATATATATATATATATATATATATATATATATATATATATATATATATATATATATATATATATAATATATAAATCCTTCAATCAGCCCAAAAATCTAGTGTACAGTGTACTCGGGACCGGCCCAGACTCGGGACCGGCCCAGACATCTGTATTGTGGATGCTTAAAAAAAAAAGCCACCGTATAAAGGACAGCTGTCTTAAGACGCCTCCAGTCCGACGTGAGCATGTGCAGCGTCCTGCACGGAGGCGTTCCCACTCGGTTCATTTCAGGCTACGTGATGATCCACTGCTATTACCGTGATGTATTTATGGTATTCCGGGGACCTTTACATCAATAACACATCTCTTTAGATTTTGAGTGGGGGATTTGAAAATGTGCTTTGTTTTATTCAGCATTAGAAATATCGCTCCTCATCCAATCACTCTGGTTCTAAGTCGATATTTAAAATGCTTAAAATGCGAAATATTTGGGAAAAATCGTTACAAAGGTGGTGCCTTGCTTGTGTCCGGCTTTGTGCTCCGTCCCCTGGTCCTCGCTAAGCATTCGAGGTATTTCGCAGCCCGTCATGCGCTCGTAAAGCAGCCTGCTAGAGTCACTCACACACACACACACACACACACACACCAGGCAGAGTGGCTATGAGTGGTCAGTGTGTGTGTGGTGTGTGTGTGGTGTGTGTGTGTGTGTGTGTGTGTGGTAAGTAGAGGTCACAGTAAGGAGAATTATGTAAAAGAAAGCTAGTGGACATCCAGTTCCATCTAAGGTTTGTTCTTTTATTGTTATGGCACATATGGATATGAATTGGATGGTGTGTGTGTGTGTGTGTGTGTGTGTGTGTGTGTGTGTGTGTGTGTGTGTGTGTGTGTGTGTGTGTGTGTGTGTGTGTGTGTGAGGTCTCAGTGAAGCAGCCCAAGAGGTGTCTGGTTTAACACTTTCTAATTCACGCTTGCCTTTTGGTCCTCACTCATCTCCGTGCATAATTTATCAGTTCCTATTGTGGCGAGCTCGAGGCATATGTGTGTGTGTGTCTGTGCGCATGTGTGTGTGTGTGTGTGTGTGTGTGTGTGTGTGTGTGTGTGAAGGAAGAAACTTTACATGCATCTCTTGGGACTCAAAGTGAAACAGAGCTGTGAAACTTCTTGTCTGGACGCTCCTTTTCTTTTTCAAAACTTTAGAAAGTAAGCTGACATTTTTTTATTTTTCAACAAATAACTTTTATATAGATTAGACTATATATATATATATATATATATATATATATATATATATATATATATATAAGATACCACTAAAAAAATTACATTTACAATTACAATTATAATTTAAAACATTTAGAATATAACACTGTCGCTAACCAACCAAACTTTGAATGTTTACTCCTTTGCTTGTTTTCTTTCTTCAACTCCAAACAATGAGCATGCATCATAAAATATAAAATATTATATTCTATATTGTGTTTTTTTTTTAAATACAAATTTGAGGTAAATAACAATAATACTATACCTATTTATCATTTTCATTATTATTTGTTGTTTTACAAATGATGAAAATATTGTGCAGCAATACTTATGGAAATTTAAAATGAATTCTAAATGTATTTTTTATTTTAAAATAATAATATGAACTGCAAATTTGCTTATTAACTGCTAATGAATTGCTCATTTTACTAATAATATTTGTATTGAATTGTACTGTTAATTCTGAATCATTTCTATAATTATGTTCGTAATAATTCTGGATAATTGAATTATTTATTGTTGATTGGTTACAGCCCTAAAATTACACTACATTGCGTCCTAAAATATAAAACAATGGAAAAAGTATCTGTATTATTCAGTAGTACAGAATCTTTGCATGATATACCGAGCCCATGGTTTATAATATTATGTTATGACACTGTTTTGTACACTAATGTACACTACATCACTCGAAATATTATTATACATCATTGATTAAGTTGTAAAATGATATACTGCATCGAATGGATTAAAGCACATCAATCTTTATTGACGGGACAGAAATTTCAAGTCAGATGTTTATTGTGAACATTAATATTATGCGTAACTTGCGATATGCGCCAAATATCTGTGGACACCTGAGCAAAAGACCGGCGTGTGATTTATGAACGTTCCATTTCACACTTAATCCCGTTCTAATTTGCCGTCCTAAGAAGCCCCGCCCTTCTAGAGGTGCCCCGCCCTTTTCGGAGGTGCGCTTGTGGAGATTCGTGCTCTTTTACTTGAGGTCAAAGCTCCGTAGAAGGAGGGAAAATGGCATGCTACTTTATCGACATACGTCCTACACAAATTTCTTAGGTGTCCCAATACTTATGACCGTACAGTGCAGCTTTTGACGTAAATGTGGCCTCAAGGGACGAAATAACGGTAAGCAAACCCGTTTTTAATCGTGCAATAAATAATCAAACTTTATTAAAGTAAATTGTAACTAGCTGCTTAAAGGATTACACGCAAACTGAAAACACAAAACACCTTCATACATATTGTCATTTACTATATATAAAATGTTTAAAAACAATATATATATATATATAATTATAAAAAAATTAAAAAAAAAAAAAAAAAAATATATATATATATATATATAAAAATTTATAAAAAATATATATATATTTATAATATCAGAAATTTTTGAGCACTTTTTTATTTGAAGGGCTATCGCTTGTTAAACTTTTGTTTTTATTTTTTTAAATCTGGTAAAACTTTAAATTCAGGCGATTACAACTTTTAGAAATGTACCCTTCATACATGAACCCTTCATACCCTTCATACCCTTCATACATACACAAAATGAATTCAGAAACAGAATTAAACACTAAACATGTTTTATTTTTATTTAGTTGAAATTTATTTAGTAGCAATTCTCACCTAAAGTAAATATGTTCATATATACTTTAGTATTTTATGCATTATTTTAAAGAGATTAGTCGTTGCTGTTGTTTTTTTGAGCAGATATTCATTAAACTCGTTGCCGGCTTTCACGGTTAATACATTAAAGATTATTATAAAGTAAAGTTTAAAATCATAATACAGAAACTGTTTTATTTAAAATCTACAAATTTGTTCAATTTGATTTTAATTTCCTGAACAAAAATAATTCACAATCCAAATTTTTAATTTGTTTTTAGTTGTTTCACACTCAAGACACTCCAGATACACTGTATCTTGAAACTTTAAACTGTTTATAAAAATAATATGTAATATAATTATATAATTAAATACAATAGAATTCAAATATATATTTATTTTGCCATTTTCAACATTTTATATGATCGAATATTCTCTCTGTATTGTATTTTAGCAAGAAAAGTAGTATTTCTAGTGTTTTAATTCATTTAATAAACAGCAATTATTGAAGAAATGTTTATTTTTAATGTTTATATATTTTCCCCAAAATAGTAGTTTTTTTTGTATGTTTGTTTTTTGAATACACTGAATAAAAATATAATTATAATATATAAAATATAATTATTTACTAGATATTTACTTTGTATTTGATTTTTATGTATTTATTTATTTATTTAAAAAAAAATTTAGTTTTTTAGGTTAGTTTATTGAGGAGGAAGATAAAATTGGTGTGGTGCTTGCGGTGTGTGTGTGTGTGGTGTGTGTGTGTGTGTGTGTGTGTGTGTGTGTGTGTGTGTGTGTGTGTGTGTGTGTGTGTGTGTGTGTGTGTGTGTGTGTGTGTGGTATTAGTCCAGCTGGTGTAGAGAGTGCTGCTGAAATGCGAGACCTGAGGAAGAAGAGCATGAAGCATGATGATGGACACGAGGGCCCCGCTTTAAAACACTTCTCTTATCGATTCCCTTTAGTAAAAGTGTGTGACGCTCTGTGTGTGTGTGTGTGTGGATAATGTCAATGGTGAAAAGCTCCCTGTTGTCTGTTTGTTGTTTAAGTGTGTAGTGTGTTGAGGGAAGTGGATTCAGACGCGGGTTTATTACGTCTGAAGAAACACAAACCCATGAGAAAGTTCGTCTGAATTTAATTTGCCATTGCTGACATAATTATTATTATTATTATTATTATTATTATTATTATTATTATTAGGTGCACTGCTTGCCGGTCCGTTACCTTTATTAATGGATGAAAAAATATTGCGGACGTCTGTGCACAAGTCCGGCATGTGCTTTTTAGAATATCCAATTCCACGTTTAGTCCCCAATTTCTCTTCTAATATCTTTCTTTATATCATTCTTTTGATCCTCTTTCATTGATTTCACTGTTATGGGGTCCTGGGCTGCAGTTCATCACAAAGACGTTCAATAGGGTTGTGTAGAGAGCTCTATAGGAGGAGATCTTATACTCCATCGCATGTGCATGATGTCTCTCTATCTAACAGGTTTGGGTTTTATCGTATAGTGAATAGAAACGTTCATGCTACCGAATCTGAAAGCTGTCCTGTACAATCTGTTTAAGAAAGAACCATATATGGCTAGAAAAATTGTGCCCCAATGCATTTGTTCGTATACTATATCGTTCTAGATCATTTGATTGAATTAAATCAAAAGAATATACTTTTTATGATTTTATGCAATTTTCCTAGTTATTTAACAGACCAATAAAACCTTCAAAATAACCAAACCAAAATAACCAACAACATTTGGTTGTTGTTATAATGCTCGCATCACTTCTTATAATAATTGTGTTATATTTGAATTGCTACTGGTTGGAAATTCCCAAAACTTGTTTTTTATTTTTTATTTTTTTTATTTAATTATGAAACAAATGCTGCAAGTCTCCTTTGAGCTCAGCTGGACAAATTTCTCTGTCCATGTTCCTCCACTGATGTTTGAATTTTATGGGGAAATTCAGATCCGTATTAAAAAAAAGGACTTGTGTTGTGCGAGTTAAGCTCTTGTTGCTGATATCTAATAACTGAATGAAAATGCAGTGTGGTCCAGGGTCGGATTATCAGGAAGTTTCAGTCGTTCCTTTTCGGGTTTGTTTGGATTAAAAAGGTTTACGTCGTGCGGCAAACCCAGGCGGTAATTTTAGGCGCGTCGATGATCAGGCTGGTATGTTGACCAGACAGAATCGTACTCTATTTGCGATAACAGAGCGGGTGTCGGTTGCGCACAGGGCCGCTTCGACTTCACACTTTTGAGCGTTCAGCTAGAATTAGATCCGTGTTGGCTCGGATGGCGTAATGTTTTCACTTTTAGTCTGGTCAGGTTTTCCAGTCTGGGAACGCACCTGTAATGGGAACGTTTCGTCCAATACGAGGTGTGAAATCTGAAAAAAAACAAAACAAAACACAATGATCGGAACGATTTGTTCTATGTAGCTGAAATGAGCGTGTTTTTTGTAGATTTTAAGTTTGTAGCTTTCTGTCATTTTTCTGTAGTCATTTTAAAGACAAAACTGTGCATGTTTTAGGTGTATTATTTTGTATTTATTTCAAACAGAATTGGTAGAATTTAAAGCTTATATCATTTGCTTTGAAACTCCGTCTCATTATTAGCAACCGATTTGTTTCTGCTTATACCCGCTTTACCGAACATGCGAGAAAGTTAAATATTTTCATGGTCTAATTTGTCTTGACAGCCGGCAATGATTCATGCACTCAAAGATTAAACGAGTGCATGAATCTTTTCCGCTTCTGAATGACTGCAAGAAAACATCTGTGGTTATTTTTTTATTTATTAATTTTTTTAAAATCTCATTTATCAGATGCCCTGGCACACACAAACCTCCGGGTAAGATAGAATCAGACGTGTGACAAATTTTTCCGTCCGGTGCCGGAATTCGATTTTAAACCATGGAAGCATAATCTGAGACCTGTCAAAGGTAAGGACTTAATTTAGTAGGAGTGAAAACATTTTTTTTTTTTTGGAAGGAGACTCCAGTTTCATATTTTTAATTTTTACACTATCTTTAAACCTGGCTCTACATTCTGCAGCAGTTTATTCGATCAGAGCCGCACATCAGCCACGTGTAACCTCGAAAGACTCTGAAAGGGACCTAGGTATGTTCGCGTTATTTATATGGATGTTTTAGTGCTTGTAAGCCATAAAGCAGGACCCTTTGCAGCCACTGCCAGATCGCTATCTGAGACAGCTGTCCTGGGGCGCAACAGCTGCACAGACTTACAGGCATGCTTTATGCGGAAAATCACATTTCTGAATGCTATATCAGACCCTCAAGAACGGCTCCGCTCTTAATTCGCGCTTTTGCGCTGACCTGATTTTGTTCTGTACATGTGATTGTTTAGACTTCTGCAATGCGCCCGTTTACTCGCAGAAATCGACTCCTGACGGACGCAATGCTTGCCAAGATTTTTGAAACAAACCCTTACGCAGATTTCTTTTATCAACGGTATATCACTGATATATTATTGCGACCCTTTCCCACTGGTCACTATGCGGCGTCTTCGCATCCCTTAACCATGTGTTATTTATCAATTAATCACAGTGCTTTGTTTTTTTTACCTTCACTGGGAGCCCCAGAGCCACGGTATCATTCTATTATCAGCTCTAATCACTGTATCAATCAGCAGCTTGCCTAGCGCCGGGATTTTACGATCTGGAAACAGTCCTTTAAGTCCATATCAAAACTCTAGACGCCTTCTAACCACATTGCCTAAGTGTTAATCCCCCTGTACGGTTCGGTTGCACAAATTCCAATTAAAAAAAAAAACAAAACAAAAAAAAACACCACCACCACTCAGGAAGAAAAAAAAGGAAACGTAGACAGTAATCTTGTTCCCTGGTGGGACATGTGAACGCCGGGTTCCACTTGGCAGATCAAGTTTTGCTTTTGGAAGGAAATTAATCCCGATGCCTAGTCGTGTCACTGGCTATTTAAGGGACCTTGATTCAATCCGGATAACCAAAAAAAAACACTGGCATCGACTCATGCCGTTCCCTGTTTAGGGATTTTGTCTTTATCTGAATGTTACCTAGTAAGCATAGCTAGAAGGAAGGAACGATCAGGATACTGTACACGCCTTTGATTAGTGTTACTGCAGGCTAAATATAGTTTGCATGTAAACACATTAATCATTAGGAGCGAAACAGGCACCGACAGTGTCGGGACATGAGTGAGAGTGGCCAAGTTCTCACCCAAAGCATACCTAGGTGAGCGCTGGCACGTGTTTATGGACGTCTGATACACTGCTGAGGATAAAAGGAATTTCTCTTTTGATTTTCCAGTGGGGTTGATTTGGGTTACCTTCTCATATGACCTGCTCCTTAAAAACATTGTGTGTGTTGGTTCTGACAGGTTCATACTTTGGTTTACTATTTAGCCATTTAGTGAAAATTATCGGCACAATTTCCTTCAGTTAATGGACCTTGCATTGCATCATACGCCTTCACCGTAAAATAATTTCGACAATTCAGCCCACAGATGTTCATCTTTAATGAGACAAAAGCAGTACAAAATAGAATCCAATCCAAAACAAAAACAAAATGTCACAAGCTTTCAGGTTACTGATAAAGTGGGGAAGGTGTATCTCAGTGTCTAAGGCACTGGGCTACTGATTGGAAGGTTGGGAAGGTCGAGCTCCGGTATCGCCAAGCTGCCACTCTTTGGTCCTTGAGCCCTTGAGTGTGCTCCAGGAACGCCGTATCATGGCCGACCGTGCACTCTGAACCCAGCTTCCAAACAAGCTGAATAAAGAATTTCACTGTGCTATAATATATATGTGACAAATAAAGGCTCTTCTATTTTTCTATAACTTAAAACATGTTTTGCTGACTCTGCTTCCTTCTTTATACTCTTAACTGACTACTCCTGACTCTCTTTACAGCACTGGTTCAGGAGATAAGAAGGCACTTCCTGTTACTGGAGCCCTGAGTGGACAAAATCTGGTCCTCACTCCAGCGAGTCTGCAGTTGGCCCAGCTCCAGGCCCAGCTCACCTTGCACCGCCTCAAACTCGCCCAAAGCAGCAACACTGCCGCCGCCGCCACTGTCCTCAACCAGGTCCTCTCCAATGTGGCCATGTCTCAGCCACTGTTTACCCAACTCAGGGGCTCCAGTATGCCCCAGCCTCCGGGAACAGGCTTTCCGTCCACACCCATAACCTTTCCTCCTCCCGCAACCCCCCTAGGAAACCTGGTCGGTGGTGCGTTTACACAGAACCATGCCGGGATCCGAATGAATCATTATGGAGGAGGCGGAAACATGACCCAGAATGCCAACCCACATGGGGAAAGTGGGAATAAAGCCAACAAATTTCAGGCAGGGTTTCTGGGAGGAACCACAGCAGGGGTCAGTAAAGCAGGTGAAGTAGCACAGTATGGAGGCACCGGTGGACCCAAAATCAGTAACCAACAGAATAACTACCAGAGAGACTTCTACTCTACGGAGAGTCAAATCCAGGATTCTGGCCTTACAGAACAATGGAAAAACCCGACCGGCTTTCCGATCTCGGCTAAACTGGATGTAGGAACGGGTGCCGTGGGTAGTACATGGGCATCATCCACTCATGGATTTATTGGTCCGCGGGCAGAACTGTACAACCCCGAGGAACCCACCGGTGACCCCAAGTTCAGCCCTGCAGGAGGCCTCGGTTTTAGCGGTCAGCAAGGATTCCTGGGATACCCACAGCAGCAAAAGAGTGAGGAGGGGATGGGAATGACTCTACAAGCGCACCAAGTCAGTGACTATCATGGTATCACACCGTCACACCTACCCCACCAGTGCACCATATGTGAGAAGAAGGTTTACAACTTGAAGGTGAGTGAATTTAACTACCAGGAAACACAGCCGGCATGTGGTACTCGTGCTGTTTACAAAATAAAGAATAATTCCAGACCTTCCTTATACAACTTTATTACAAAGAGTCTGAACTTAAAAAGTGATCCGGGCTTTTGATGATAGCAAAGGTGATAAATAGCAGCTGTCGCTGAAGCGCAGATGATCTCATGCAGCTTGCTTAACCAGTTGTTCTCAGGTTAGTGTGAAAGCCAAGATAGCAGCTGGCTTGAAATGACTGGAGGCAGGCTTTTGGAGATAGAATGTACAGCACTCTTTAGCAGTACTGCTTTTCTTTCGCTCCTTCATTCAGCATTCTTGCTCTGCGTCGAGTTCATCTCTGTGCACTTTAATTGGTCTCACTGCGCGAATCTAACACTTGGATCTAGAGAAGCTCGTTGCTGACTGATGGACTGTGTGTGTGTGACACCTTTTCAGGACTGGGACCAGCACGTGAAGGGCAAGTTGCATATACAGAATCGCTCGCTCTACACTGACGGGTGAGTAACAAGACCGAGTCGTTTGTGTGGACGGATCGAAAGCTGAAACTTCCCACGGCTGTTAAGAGAGTGTGTGATTTGTCCTTGTTTTGGACGCCGGATATATTTATAGCTCTCATATTAAATTGAAGGGAATGTATTTTTAGTGGCATTGACGAAATAACAACAAAGTTGATCTGTTGATCGGCTCATTAATTAACCCTATTTAAAAAGGTCGAGTCATTTGGTAGGAGTCTGTCGCTGTGTTTACAGAAGTAATGACCTACATTTGAGCCGGGGGGGGGTCATGAGATAAATCCGGACCTTGTGCTGTGGGATTTGGGGTCTAAAAGCAGTGCCGTCCCTCTTACAGCCCCGCACTTGGAGCCCTGCACTTTCCTGTCACCTCGGAAGGATGCCTTGGGTCAGCATTGAGTAACAACACCATGGCGTACTCATCCACCGCTGGCCAAGGTAAGCTGAATCATGGAGTTTCCCCCCACTTGTACAGTGCCTTCGATAACACGGGAGGTGGGGGCCGTGAGGTACAGGGACAATTTTTGAGGCAACGTTCTATTTTTAGGGCCAGTCATTCGGGTTGCAGTCTGAACACGTGGCCCTGCCGGATCGCTCGCAGGACGCCGTTTATTAATAACAGTGAGCAGAGTTGTTTTAGCAATGGCGGGCACGGCGTCCTAGGCAGCCAGTTAATGATTTGGGGAAAGTGCGGCGTTTGTAGGCGTGAAAACACACAATGTGTACGTGGCGTAAAGAATCGAGTAGAAGAAAGTCGTATGATTAGGTAAGTGGAGCAGAAACTTGCGGTCGGAATCCAGGATTTCCAGGGTCTGACCTTCAATTGCGGGATCTTCCTACTAGCTTTGCATACATGGCATTCTTTGACGTGACCTTTGTTTACTTTGTTGTGCAGATGTTTCAAGCGGAGGCTCCTCTTTTTTACCGGCTGCACCGATGAAGTCATTTCCTCTCTCGGGGGCGGGATTTACCTCACACCCACCGGGGACAAAGGTCAGTTTGGGAGACATGCTCGTTCCTCACAAGGGTTTTTTTAATTAAATGTGAAATTGATGAGTAAACAATAGAATGAATATATTTGGGGATTTGCTGTGTCTTCATGAAGGCAGGCGGATGTGATATACTTGCGTACTCGCGTTTGGAACAAGCCATGGTGTGATGATGTGTGAAGTGATGAAGATGAAGGCTTTAATTCGAATATAACTGAGCTAGTTAGCTTTAGAATTTTCCCCTCTTGTATCTCACGCTAGGAGAACAAATCCGAGAGGGAATATCGCTGCTTTGTTGACGGACAAATTACTGTCTGCTTATTACTGAAGCCTGAAGGCAATTACAGATAATCATGGTGAGATTAATCACCTCAGGCCCTGCAGGCTAGACACAGGCCGACTTGCTGTAAAGGTTTGTGGCTAGTGTAGTGTAGTGCTCTTGCTTACAGCATTTCTACTAACACAGCATCAGCTTTGAAGCAGACACGCCTCATTACTGATCACTCGTCCATTGGTTGATAATTGATTTTTGATCATTGAATTCCTGGTGTTTTGTCTCTGAGGTGATCTGGAGGGCGGGAATACTTTCAGGACAACTGCTCCGGCAGGTTTAACTCGTGCCAAACAGATCTAATTCCACACACAGTTTTGTTTTATTTGTCTGAGGGCTTTTAATAGCAGCGCACATGCGTTTTGAGAGATAACTCTAGTCATACATCATAGGTCATGAGATTGGCAGAAGCGCTCTCACTCGAAGCTTTGACATATATATATATATATATATATATATATATATATATATATATAAATTTTTTTTTTATAATAAAATATACATTTATTAGTTAAGACAATTTTGACAGCCTTCATTGATCGTCTATAACCTGTGGATTTTGCACACACATTGTATATTCTTTTTAGTATTATAAATAAATATAAATTTTATTTTTCCTTAAAGGTCAAAGAACATTTGCATGCTCACCACAGTGTACTTGTTTCTCAAAGCACAGACTTATAAATAAATAAGTAAACGAATAAAGTGGATTTGTTTTCCAAATTGTTCACATTGGTCTGAAGTGGTATTGGGTCTTTTTGTGCAGGTTTTGGGACCCAACAAGCTGCACAAATCATAAAGTAAACACACGTACACACACACACACAGCTGTTGGACATTTGTCAGGCCTGGCTTGTGAAACAATACAATATTTAATTACCTTAACAGTTTCTTGAATAGTATCAATAGAAAAATTATGCTTCTTTAAATGTAACTCCTTTTTTTAATATACAGCCTTTGACATAAATACAAATACATGAGTATGAGGATGAGGCGTGTACGAGTGTAATCACGGCCCAGAGAGACTCGTTTTTTATTTTATTTCCTACGTCATTTACAAGTGTGTGAGAAATTCATGTCAATTCCAAGCATGTAGTTAAAAGCTTAAGCCGTATTCCAGCCGTATCTCCGTTGCATTGTGCCGGCGAAACCATCCTCGCCATCCGGCCTTGTTCCCGCACGCTTACGAGAGATACGAAACCTTTGTTTGTGTTCATAAAATCCATGGCTTTAACAATCGCACGTTCCAGCGAGTGACTGCATGCTAAATTTACCTTCGCGCCAGTGCAAGATTCTGATCGGTTATCGTCTTTACGCAAGCTTCCCAAATAAAACACTTTATAGACTTTATCGTGTAAAGTCAATGTAATGGTCACACACACACTTTTCACCTGTCAATCAATCATACGACTAACAGTGCCAATATAACCTGCTTTCCCTCGTCTTTTTCTTTTTTAAATAACCTGTGGAAATCCTCGTGATGTTTACGCAAGTCTTTTTTGCCTAGCAGACTGTTTCAATTAATACATTATAAAATTATTATATTAATTATCATTGACAAGATAATAATATTGTATTATTTTTATTATTATTATTATTATGACAATAATATTTACTTCAATTAATTACTAATTATATACTATTTTTTTTTATAATTATATACTATTTTTTGCATGTTTATTGTGCAGCCTAATCAAAATATAGAAATGTCTATATTAAATAAAATAATGTGCAGTGTTGTGAAAGTCAGTACAATTGTACTGTGTATAATTGTGCATTATTTATTACAATAACAATACATTGCCATATCTACCACACATACCCATCCATTATATATTCCATTCCTTTCCTTTGTACACACTATTCATTTATTATTCTAAAAATAGGAAATATAAGAATAAGAATAATAAGAAATAAGAAATTATTTTTCTTACCTTATTTTTCATATTTTTTCATGTATAATATATTTTTCATTCCAAATCAACAAAAAAAGAAATGCGTGTTCACCACAGTGTGACTTACAAATAAACAAGTAAATAAATAAGTCCAAATTGTTCACATTGGTTGAAGTGGTATTGGGTCTTTTTGTGCATTTTCTGACCGTTTTTTTTCTATTTATTTATTATTCTCAAAGAGAATTTTTTTTACCTTATTTTTCATATTTTTCCGTGTATACTATATTATTTCATTCCGAATCAACAAAAAATGTTTTTCACGTTTGCATGTTGGACGGTTGTAAAAAGCCTTTCACTGCATGTTGTCGCTGTATATATGTGTATGTGGCCAATAAAAGTTGAATTTGAATGCAATTTTTGTTATTGCTCTAAATTAAATAGTTGCTTTAATTATATTTAAATTAATTAGATTATAATATTAACATGTTTATTAGTACACGCAATAATTGTGTAATATAATATTTTTTTAAATCATTATATTATGACTTGTTTTGTTAAATTTAGTATTTTTTATTTTTAGCTATACTTATGGTTTCTCGTTTCCAAAAGGCACGCAGTACCGAGGTTTTTGTGCGTAGCCTTTGCTTCAGGAGGTCAGGACGCGTTCGTCAGGTGTAGAGTTGCATTTCAGTCCTGGGGGAGAGCTTGGGTTCGGAGGCCACTCGGACTCGGACAGACTCGGACAGGCGTCAGGATAAACAAACACAACTGTAGAGGAAAGGTTGCCGTTGCCAGATCCGCGGTCGACACAACACCCCACGAACATGAAGGATTTTATAGCATGCACTTTGATCTGGTGTTGGAGGCTTGAGTCCGCAGATCACATTTGTTTGGAGCATTGGTGAAAACATACCTGCAGATATGTTTCTGATTTATTACATGTAGCGGCGTTAGGATGGCCGATCATGTAGTGCGGGGCAATGCGATGGTGTAATGTGAAAATCTTCATAAGTTATATCACAGTACACTTTACTGAAAGATCACGGGTAACCATGAGGCACCCAGCTTTTATCGACATGGATATCAACATTGCTGTGATTTCTTTTCACACGAAATAAATGAAAAAAACATCCCTTGAGTGTCGGTTCAAGTTGATGGAAAGGTCAGATTGAGTCAAACTACCACGCTGTTCATCTGTGGTAACTCTTTGGAGCTTGTGAGCTACGAGGCGACATTGGTGTGGTGTGACATGGAGTGTTTCTTCAAATCACCTTCAATGTATAGAAATTCAGTAGAACGCATTGGTTTATTAATTAATTGGGGATTACGGTGGTTTAGTGGTTAGCACGTTCGTCTCACACCGCCAGGGTCCGGGTTCGATTCCCGTCTTGGCCATGTGTGTGTGGAGTTTGCATGTTCCCCCATGCCTCAGGGGGTTTTTCTCCGGGTTCTCCAGTTTTCCCCCCGGTCCAAAAACATACACGGTAGGTTGATTGGCACCTTGGAAAATTGTCCCTAGTGTATGAATGTGTGTGTGTGTGTGTGTGTGTGTGCCCTGCGATGGGTTGGCATTCCATCCAGGGTGTATCCTGCGAGGGAAGATTGTATATAGCGGTAGAAGATGAATGAATGATAAATTAAGTGATATAAATTGGAGACCTATGCAGGACTATGTTGTTGATCCCGCTCCACCCGCTGAATTTCCAACTGTTACCAGCCGTGACATTCGTGTCTGCGTCTGCAAAAATTCCGTCAAAGCTTATAACGATTGGCTGTCGAGAGATTCAAATATTTAATTGCGATTAATCTCACAACTTGAGGATTAACTTGTGATTACTCGCTCATTAATTGCACGTTTTTCAATTTACCAAAAATGAACACTTTTCATGTTTTTTATACTTTAACAGACGCAATACTTTTAATAATTTATTAATTTATTTAATTAATTTATTAATTATTAATAAATAATCATTTTCCAAATATAATTTTCACTCAGAGTCTCTCTTAATAAAGTTAGCGCCGTTAACGCATCAGCCCTAGTGTTCGGGCTATGATTATCTTACGGAATAATAACAGTTCATTGTTCCCGTCTGCCGCAAAGGATCCCGATCCCAATGCAGCCGTCTAGTATAAATAACACATAACAATAGTAAATATCAACAATAAAGAGAACAGAATAGAATAGTCTCATAGGTATTATTCAGTTACACTAACAGCAAACATACATTGCATTCTCAATTTAACCCGTACGCTTCTTCTCTCCACCATTTTGAATGTTTAATACAATCTCTCCCAACCACAAACAGATACTAAGACGACACATCAGTGGAATCATGGACAACACTTTGGTGGTGGTTACTGCCAATTCAACCGTCCTAAATTGCTTCCAAATATCCACCCGCTGTTTTAGACATAGCGAAATGGTTGAAATGGTTATGAAATGGTTAATAGCAGTTGCGCTGCTGTTTCCAGTTGACCTTGCTCTTCACACACAAGGCGTGGCGCATCGCATTATCAGATCTGCACTCGTCCCCTCGGACCTCACCTCATTAGGCTTCCGTGGGCCGCCCCGCTAACGTGTAAAGATCCGTCCTCAGTCCAGCGAACACATTTTATTAGCCTGGCTGACACCGGGCGCTACTCGAAGCTTATTGTTGTCTTGTAAATGCATAAACAGCCTGCTGGGTGCTATTTCTGAATCTGTTTATGATCGTGACCTTATGATGGTCAGCCGCACGAAATTACAGCGAAATAACTGCTAAACGGCCGAATCAGGCGAATCGCAGACCAACTCCCGGCTGTCATTTACTGCCGTTCAGCAGCGTGTCTGTATTTAACACCGGCTTCACGTAACAATTCTCACTTCGAACATTTGACTCTTTTTGGTGATTCAGTTTATTATACAAATGCACCGAGGGTGTTTCAGACAGGATAAGAGTTATTTATTCTAATTTCAATGTTTTCAAATGTAACACAGTGTTTGTGATTTGATTCATGATTCATTTTTGCTTTTGAACCATGTATAAAAAATATACATATAAAATCTTTCATCTAAGCTTCAAGACAAATCCATTTTAAATGTGTGTGTGTGTGTGTGTGTGTGTGTGTGTGTGTGTGTGTGTGAATGAGTGTGTGAAACATTTGCTGAGCCTAAACACTCTATGTTGAAAGTGCCCTTTGACCCTGCGTTCACAAGTACACAGACTCCAAACACACACTCCTGTCAATCACACATACATACACACACACACACACATACACATACACACACACACATGTGGCTCAGCAAATATCAGGCTTTTCACACTTTCAGATTCTCAGACTGTTAGGGGTCATCGGTTTAAGACTTTAAGACTTTCAGACGATCAGATGCTCAGACTTTCCGACTCTCCGAGTCTCGGGTCGTCAGGATTTCTGACTCGCAGACTTTTGGGACTTCACGTCTCCCTTTATTTCCTTTTATCCTTTTTTTTCAGGAGCATGACACAAAAAACATAAACACACTATAAACGCACAACTCGCGACTCTGAACCGTTTCTTTTTTACGAGTCCTTTTATGAGGTCCTCCTTTCTTTCTTGCAGTTTGTGGCGCGGAAGCCGGGGACCGGGCGCGTGGTCCACATCTGTAACCTCCCAGAGGGCAGCTGCACAGAGAACGATGTGATTAACCTGGGCCTGCCCTTCGGCAAAGTCACCAACTACATCCTCATGCGCTCCACACACCAGGTACATCCCTGCATCCTTTTATTTCTCAGATCATTTGGTTACTGATGTCCTGTGTGTTCAATCCTTCTGTATTTTAGCTTTACAATTTTATTTATTTTAATTATTGAACTACGTTCAATACACACGTTCGCCTCACACCTCCAGCGTCGGGGTTCGATTTCTGCCTCCACCGTACGTATGTGTGTGTATGTGTGTGTGTGTGTGAGTGTTTGGAGTTTGTTCTCCCTGTGCCTCAGGGGGTTTTTCTCCAGGTTCTCCGGTTTCCCCCCCAGGTCCAAAAACATGCCCGGAAGGTTGATTGGCATCTTGGAAAAATTGTTCCTAGTGTGTTAGTGTGTGTGGGGTGGCATTCCCGAAGATGCCTGAGATTCCCCATGACCTGAGAGAGAATTTGAATAATGCAGTAGAAGATGAATGAATGAATACATTACAAATGTTTTGATATTTTAAAACGTGTGTGTGTGTGTGTTTTGTTTGTTTATTTAAGATACTGTGGTCTCAGCGTTCTCCCTCGTAGCCAGCACTCGTTATGGTCCGATGTCTCACTCACATGCCCGTCCATAAAGCTCATAAGGCTCACGTCGCGCTCCTCCGTTTCACGAGGCGGTTCGGTTTTCCCATTCGGCCTCGTAACTGTGCTAGAGGAGAAAAAGAGCTGCAGATCTGATCCTCTGACATTTTGTTTTGTTTGCTTGTGCGTTTGGTTTCTAGGCTTTCCTGGAGATGGCGTATGTGGAGGCAGCTCAGGCCATGGTGCAGTATTACCAGCTCCATCCAGCCACCATCAACGACCAGAAGCTCCTCATTCGCATGTCCAAGAGATACAAGGAGCTGCAGCTAAAGGTGAACAGCTCACCTCAGATTAACGCCTCACACATATCTTATATATATGTGTGTATGTATATGTATATACATGTGTATATATATATATATATATACAAACCGGATTCCAAAAAAGTTGGGACACTATACAAATCGTGAATAAAAACTGAATGCAATGATGTGTAGGTGCCAACTTCTAATATTTTATTCAGAATAGAACATAACACACGAAACAAAAGTTTAAACTGAGAAAATGTACCATTTTAAGGGAAAAATATGTTGATTCAGAATTTCATGGTGTCAACAAATCCCAAAAAAGTTGGGACAAGTAGCAGTGAGAGGCTGGAAAAAGTAAATTTAAGCATAACGAGGAGCTGGAAGACCAATTAACACAAATTAGGTCAATTGGCAACATGATTGGGTATAAAAAGAGCTTCTCAGAGTGGCAGTGTCTCTCAGAAGCCAAGATGGGTAGACGATCACCAATTCCCACAATGTTGCGCAGAAAGATAGTGGAGCAATATCAGAAAGGTGTTACCCAGCGAAAAATTGCAAAGACTTTGCATCTATCATCATCAACTGTGCATAACATCATCCAAAGATTCAGAGAATCTGGAACAATCTCTGTGAGAAAGGGTCAAGGCCGTAAAACCATACTGGATGCCCGTGATCTCCGGGCCCTTAAACGACACTGCACCACAAACAGGAATGCTACTGTAAAGGAAATCACAGAATGGGCTCAGGAATACTTCCAGAAACCATTGTCAGTGAACACAATCCACCGTGCCATCCGCCGTTGCCAGCTGAAACTCTACAGTGCAAAGAAGAAGCCATTTCTAAGCAAGATCCACAAGCTCAGGCGTTTACACTGGGCCAGGGATCATTTAAAATGGAGTGTGGCGAAATGGAAGACTGTTCTGTGGTCAGACGAGTCACGATTCGAAGTTCTTTTTGGAAATCTGGGACGCCATGTCATCCGGACCAAAGAGGACAAGGACAACCCAAGTTGTTATCAACTCTCGGTTCAGCATGAATCAACATATTTTTCCCTTAAAATGGTACATTTTCTCAGTTTAAACTTTTGTTTCGTGTGTTATGTTCTATTCTGAATAAAATATTAGAAGTTGGCACCTACACATCATTGCATTCAGTTTTTATTCACGATTTGTATAGTGTCCCAACTTTTTTGGAATCCGGTTTGTGTGTATATATATATATATATATATATATATATATATATATATATATATATATATATATATATATATATATACAGACGTGGACAAAATTGTTGGTACCCTTTGGTCAATGAAAGAAAAAGTCACAATGGTCACAGAAATAACTTTAATCTGACAAAAGTAATAATAAATAAAAATTCTATAAATGTTAACCAATGAAAGTCAGACATTGTTTTTCAACCATGCTTCAACAGAATTATGTAAAAAAATAAACTCATGAAACAGGCATGGACAAAAATGATGGTACCCCTAGAAAACACAGAAAATAATGTGACCAAAGGGACATGTTAATTGAAGGTGTGTCCACTAATTAGCATCACAGGTGTCTACAACCTTGTAATCAGCCTTTGGGCCTATATATATGGCTCCAGGTTAATCACTGTGTTGTTTGGTGATATGGTGTTGTACCACACTCGACATGGACCAGAGGAAGCAAAGGAAAGAGCTGTCTCAAGAGATCAGAAAGAAAATTATAGACAAGCATGTTAAAGGTAAAGGCTATAAGACCATCTCCAAGCAACTAGATGTTCCTGTGAGTACAGTTGCACATATTATTCAGAAGTTTAAGATCCATGGGACTGTAGCCAACCTCCCTGGACGTGGCCGCAGGAGGAAAATTGATGACAAATCTAAGAGACGGATAATCCGAATGGTAACAAAAGAGCCTAGAAAGACTTCTAAAGAGATTCAAGGTGAACTTCATGCTCAAGGAACATCAGTGTCAGATCGCACCATCCGTCGTTGTTTGAGCCAAAGTGGACTACATGGGAGACGACCAAGGAGGACACCATTGTTGAAAACGAATCATAAAAAAGCAAGACTGGAATATGCCAAACTACATGTTGACAAGCCACAAAGCTTCTGGGAGAATGTCCTGTGGACAGATGAGACAAAAATCGAAGTTTTTGCCAAGGCACATCAGCTGTATGTTCACAGACGAAAAAATGAAGCATATCAAGAAAAGAACACTGTCCCTACTGTGAAACATGGAGGAGGCTCTGTTATGTTCTGGGGCTGCTTTGCTGCGTCTGGCACAGGGTGTCTTGAATCTGTGCAGGGTACAATGAAATCTCAAGACTATCAAGGAATTCTAGAGAGAAATGTACTAGCCAGTGTCAGAAAGCTTGGTCTCAGTCGCAGGTCATGGGTCTTGCAACAGGACAATGACCCAAAACACACAGCTAAAAACACCCAAGAATGGCTAAGAGGAAAAAATTGGACTATTCTAAAGTGGCCGTCTATGAGCCCTGACCTCAATCCTATTGAGCATCTTTGGAAGGAGCTGAAACATGCAGTCTGGAAAAGGCACCCTTCAAACCGGACACAACTGGAGCAGTTTGCTCATGAGGAGTGGGCCAAAATACCTGCTGAGAGGTGCAGATGTCTCATTGACAGTTACAGGAAGCGTTTGATTGCAGTGATTGCCTCAAAAGGTTGCGCAACAAAATATTAAGTTAGGGGTACCATCATTTTTGTCCATGCCTGTTTCATGAGTTTATTTTTTTACATAATTCTGTTGAAGCATGGTTGAAAAACAATGTCTGACTTTCATTGGTTAACATTTATAGAATTTTTATTTATTATTACTTTTGTCAGATTAAAGTTATTTCTGTGACCATTGTGACTTTTTCTTTCATTGACCAAAGGGTACCAACAATTTTGTCCACGTCTGTGTATATATATATATATAATATCCTTTATTGGTCACATATACATTACAGCACAGTGAAATTCTTTTCTTCGCGTATATCCCAGCTTGTTGTTGGTAGCCTGGGGTCAGAGCGCAGGGTCAGCCATGATACGGCGCCCCCTGGAGCACAGAGGGTTAAGGGTCTTGCTCAAGGACCCCCAAGGGAAGCAGCTTGGCCATACCGGGGCTCGAACCCCTGGATCTTCCGATCAGCAGCCCAGCGCCTTAGACCCCACTGAGCTACCCCCTCCCTAAATATATATATATATTTATATATAATATATATAAATATATGTATATGTGTGTATATATATCTGTATATCATATATATATAAAATATATATATATATTTAATCTATATATGTATATATGTGATATCTATATATATATATATATATATATATATATATATATATATATATATATATATATATATATATATATTATATATTATATATATATGTGTATATATATGTATATATATTATATATATATATATATATATATATATATATGTATGTATATATATATATATATATATATATATATATATATATATATTATATATATATATATATTATATATATGCAGCTTGTTGGCCGAATTCGGAGGCCCTTCTCGGGTCTCCTGCCGTTTCTCCAGGGCCGTATCCCCTCTTGGGTCGGAATTGACACCCTTGTAAAGTAATGATAGCTTTTAAAATGACGTAAATCCTCAGGACACCACACGGATCCTTTTATTTGTGCATCATGGCACTAAAAATAGTACTAAAAATGATTTTTGGGTGGCGTTTATTACATTTTTTGAATATCTGATCAAAGAATAAATCTAGGTTTTATTTTCACCTCTTTTGCATGTGTTTGTTTGTTTGTTCGTTAAAAAGAAAATAATTTCGTGACTAGTTTACGAGGAAGTGAGGTTGTGTTACTTGAGCTCGGTCACAGTGTGCCCATGTGGTTTGTTAGAAAACTGATCTTAAAACAAGGTTTTCATTCTGCCTCATAAAACATGTGTGTGTGTGTGTGTGTGTGTGTGTGTGTGTGTGTGTGTGTGTGTGTGTGTGTGTGTGTCTGTGTTTTTTTTTTTTTTTTTTTATCCCTTATGTGAACACAGAAACCTGGTAAAGACGTTGAGTCCATCATCCAGGACATCAACTCTCAGAGAGAGAGAGAAGAGCAGCACGAGATGGACCGGTATAAACAAAACAAATAAACAAAAACATTTTCTCTCATGAAAGCATTCAAATCTTCCTCCTCTCTCTCCAGATGAAACCCATGTACAAGCGCATGTTTTGTGCTTCCCAGGTATCCTTCGGAGCGAGCGCGATCGCGCAGCCCCATCGCTCGCTCCCTGACTCCGCCCTCGCACAGCCCCAGCTTCACCTCCTGCAGTTCCTCGCACAGCCCCCAGGCGGTGCCCTGGATGAACGGCGCGGGGGCGCGGCGCGGGTCCTGGGACTGGTCCTCGCGCGACCGGGACGAGTGGCGCAACGGCGACGACGAGCGCAGGAAGTCCTACCTCAAATCGTCCGACGAACGCTGCAGGGAGCGCTACTTCTCGTCCCACCATCCCGCCGACGATTTCTACAAGAAGGACAAGCAGCCGCGCGTCTCCCAGCACCAGAGGCACGAGGCAAAGTTCAAGAGGCGAGACGAGCATCACAGGGGCAGGCATTCGGACGCCGAGCTCGCCGAGGACGGTCGAGGCCGGAGGACGAGCAGGAGGCGCGAGAAGGAAGACAATCACGTATGTGTGATTTCAGCACAAGTTTTTCTTTTTAATGTGGATTTAGTATAGAGTGTACAACAAGTGGCTGAATGATATATATATATATGTGTGTGTGTGTGTGTGTGTGTGTGTGTGTGATCCACAGAAGGAATCTACAGAACACCGAGCCAAAGAGAGATCGTCATCTCCACACAGCAGCAAACCTACAGAGACGAGTGAAGGCGAGCGTGACCGAGAGAGCGAGGTAACCACAGATGTGCTCCGTCGCTGCAGGAACAAAGGACACCAGGTGCTCCTCTTTCTCTCACTCTGTTACCCTCTCTCTCTCCCTCTCGTCCACCAGGTGGAGGAGTGCGGCAGCGGCGAGGACACGGAGGGCGAGTGCTGGTACCCCAAGAGCATGGAGGAGCTGGTGACAGTAGACGAGGTGGGAGAAGAGGACGACTCTATCGTCGAGCCCGATCTCCCCGAGCTGCAGGAGGAAGAAGACGAAGGGCGCGAGGAAGCGCAGGAGCCCACGCCGCCCAAAGACGAGAGACAGGAGTCCGCGTCTGCTCCGGACGCTCCGACGGAAGAACCGCCGAGGTCCGAACAACCGGAAGCGCCGCCGTCTCACATCTGCCTGTTCCCGAGTAAAGAGTTTCAGAGTGCGCTGAACGAAGCGGCGGATACGTGCGGATCTCTAACGCACTCAACCGCCGCCGCCATTGCGTCCGAGAACGTGTGTGAACCGGAAATAGTCACGGGTGATGAGACGCCGAGGACAAGTGAGACTGAGAAGAAGGACGTACAGTGTGTGGAGGAGAGCCTGAAGAGAGGTGTGTGTGTGTTTTTAAACACAACTTCACCTTCAGCGATATCTAGCGATGATTCTATGTGAGCTAAAGTTGCTAGCTAATGTTACTGTATATAGTTATATCTATCTATAACGTCTGGCACGTAACTTTATCATTTATCATGTACATAGATTCCGCCGCGGTCATGCGTCCTGTACTTTAGTTTCCCATTCTGTTTATTTCGAGAAGTCCCGCTCGCTATCGCAATGATTATTCAATCTAAAAAAACGAGGCGTAAATCAGATCAGTCTTCGCCCTCCGGTCGCCTCAATGTCACTTTCCTCTTCTTTTGTAAATTAGCCGAGCGATCTTTCACCGCGACGGATCGGAATGAAATGTCGTCTGCAAATTTCAGATGCGGTTTCGCGGCCTGCAGGTTCGCCACAGAGGATCGGCATCAAAGCTCCGTCACCGTCACGAGAGCAGGAGAAGATCATCAGCGAGCACAGCATCCCGCTAGGTAACGCCCACACGCACCAAAGTGTTCTGAAGGTGTTTCTCTCAACCTTGTGCCAATTGTAGTTTTATTACAACAATTATATATTTGATCTGAGGGTGCACAAAAAAAAATCACGTTTTTAAGTCAAATTTAATGCATTTTTTATTATATTGATTAAATTGATCAAAAAAATTTAACAAATGGGGAAAAACATTTTTATTTCTAGACCCCGTTTTGGTTATACAGATGTGTGTGTGTGTGTGTGTGTGTGTGTGTGTGTGTGTGTGTGTGTGTGTGTGTGTGTGTGTGTGTTTTACATGTAATATTGAATTTTCTAAACATATGTTCTACTTAACTGTTTGTCTTCATTCAATAAATACAATATATTCATTATTTATTGCTAAATTAATTTATTCCTTTCATCCTTCCTTCATTCAGTCATTCGCTCCTAAGATATGCGAAATTGTCGTGATGTACGCTGTTTAAGACAAATTCTTGAAGCCTGTCATAACTGTATTATCTATTTCCTAATTAATTACCATTAAGTTTTACAACTTCAAATGACGCATAACTAAAATGAAGAGATCTTTCAGTCAGGGAATTGAGAAGGAGTAAATCAGGTTTATTGTAGACAACGATCACGTGCATGTGCGAAGTGCTGTATAAAAATCCCCACAAATTCACATATTTTCTTTAATAACTCCTCCTTAATTATTTACATTATCTACTCATTTCATAAGATCGTCTCATCCTGGCGGAGGGGGTGTAGCTCAATGGTTAAGGTGCTGGCGATCAGAAGGTCGGTAGTTGCTAAGCTGCCACTCTTGGGTCCTTGAGCAAAGCCCTAAACCCGCTGTGCTCCAGGGGGCGCTGTATTATGGCTGACCCTGCACTCTGATCCCAACGTGCAAAATATGCAAAAGAAAGAATTCCGACAAATAAAGGCGATTCTAATTCTATTAAAGGTTCCTTTTCGTGATCCCCTGATCGCGATCCCCTTCCTTTCCTATGCTTGTGAATGTGAAAATGCAACTGGCAGCTGTTTACCTCTGGTCTTGCGGTTTCCATGGTCATCCACCTTGGCTGGGCATGTCAAATTGTCTTTCTTCAACGGCCCAAGTGGCTGTGGTCATACTCAGGACAGCAACAATCCAGCACCAGAGCACCAGCGTGGAAATGTTGGTCATCATGGGAACGATGAGGCGAAGGGTTGCAATGCTGAACGGCAATTCTAAAGATGCATGTTGTAACCATATTTCATGACTTGTGAAGATGGAACTTAACCTAATTTACATTTACAGCATTTAGAAGACTCCCGTATCCAGAGCGATATACAAATAATGCTTTAAGTCTCCATATAAGAATAAATTAACTCAGGTATGATTGATTACAAACTTAAGATACATGTAATAAACACTTGTGTGTGTGTGTGTGTGTGTGTGTGTGTGTGTGTTTGTGTGTTTGTGTGTTGTTTTAGGTGTTGAGTTCATCGTCCCCAGCACAGGCTTCTACTGCAAACTCTGCAGCCTTTTCTACACCAGCGAGGAGACGGCCAAGATCTCGCACTGCCGGAGCACCGTCCACTACCGCAACCTGCAGGTCCGGAAACTGATCCAGAACCACACAAATGTGTCCACATGAATGTTTACATGATGAAGCTTATCAACAAACAGACCCATAGCTGACCAATTGCAAAAGTCAGAGTTCAGTCGATTTTGTAGGGTCTGTCTCTCACCCTCACACACACACACACGCTCTCGTCCTAGCAGCTTTGTGTCAGCTGTGTAAGATGAGCAGGCCGATAACAGTAACGGCATGCCGAGATACCCAGAGCTGGCACTCGGAGACAGATTTCATTACCCACCCCATCAATACACCACTCCGTTATTGGTTATGACAAGACGAGATCAGCGGGCTAAAAGTGGACTCGAGGGGACGACTCGTGAGGACACGCAGGTCGAACTGGGTTACTGTTTGATGGCGCAACTGGTTTTGTACAGTAAGGAAGTAACTTTAATCCATTTTGAACTGCGATTCATTTTTTTAATCGATTCCCTGTGAAGTACGTTCGAGGGCAAATACATTAGTGCTCGAGTGAAAGATGAACGGGAGCATTGTTGCTGTTACTGGAGTCACCTTTGACCCACTTTATATTTGGTTTGTGTGCCCCACCGAGTGAGTTTTCTTTTAGTAACATTTAGTGCTTGTATAAAAAGCAAAGGTTTGTTCCGTGGACAAAGAAATGCAGCCAGAAATGTTTTGGGGGGGGAATGCATTCATATTCATTAGACTCCGCCCCAAATCTTGTAAACATACAGAACAATCATGTGACTAAACAGCATTTCCAGGTTCCAGGTCCGCTCACCCAATACCCGGGGTCGTTAGGGCGCGCCTCGGCTGACGGGAAGCCACAGAGATGTAAACACATCGCCCGCCGAGGACTGGACTAATGGAATAATTAGAGTGAGAATGTGTGTGTTCGTAACGCCACTGCCTTTCCAAACCATTAGTGTATGAAGGGCGACAGGCGCTGACTGGGGCGTGCGGTCGGGATCGAGTTGCCCATTAGTCCCACTCCGACACACCTCACTCTCCCAACACACACACACACACACACACACACACACACACACACACACACACAGTACTGGCATTCACAGCACGAGGAGCAGCTGTTCTGTCACTCACAGCATTGTAGAGAAAGGGGGAGTCGGCTCGGGATTACACTCCGGAAGCCAATCAATGACCTTGTCCAATTAGGTAGCAGTCCTGTACTCATGTGGTCATGTGATCTCATCGGTAACTAATAGTCGTCTGTACTCATGTGCTCATGTATCACATAGGTAAATAAGAGTCATCCTGTAGTCATGTGATCAGTTACACAGGGATGTTGTGTACACTTTCAGTAGTGTCTCATTTGTCATGTGTGTTTGTGTGTGTGTATGTGTGTGTGTGTGAGCAGAAATACCTGTCTCAGCTGGCCGAGGAGAGTCTGCTACACTTCCGTCCAGATGTCGAGTGAAAAGCCGAACCTTCGCCCGGAGATGAGGAGGAGAACCGAACCAGGCCACAGAGAGAAACAGAGAGAAAGAGAAAGAGAGACTGAAAGAGAAAAAAGAGACAGGATGTCGATCCGTACAAACCTTCGACCTGAAGATGAGCAAGATGAGAGGCCAGGAGCCCGAGATCATCAAAAAAAGAAAGGGCATCAGGGGCACGTGTGTTTATTTATTTCCCCGGCGTCGTCACGTCTTTTTTTCTGTTCGAGGTTAGTGATGTAATTTGCAAACAAACAAACAAACAAACAAAGGAGATGGAATGCAAAGGAATGTGATGCCCGTACGATGGATGTGGGAACGAAGCGTACAGAAGGACGCCGTTCACTTTTTGATGCACTGGAGGAGAAGGACGACTGCCTGCTGATCCCGGTCCTCAGGTTAAAGAAAAAAACTGACAAGAGATCCGATTGAAATACTTAAATAAATAAATAAATAAAACCCAGGACTCCATTTTTGTTTTTCCTCTACACTGTGTATAATTGTTTTTTTTTTTTCAAAATGTAGTGCTACTCAAACTGGACCATGTGTGAAGGTTCTTCTGTCCGAGGAGAAACTGTACAGAATAAAGTGTATGTGTGTGTGTGTGTGTGTGTGTGTGTGTGTGTGTGTGATTCTAGTTTTCAGTCGGGGGGGGGATGGGAGGATTGTTTTCCTACATGATTATTATTATTATTATTAATTTCATGCTAATTTTGGGTCAAATTGTCACTCAGATGCAAACATTTCAATAAACCTTTTGGAGAAAAATCTGTGTGTATTGTGTGTGTGTGTGTGTGTGTGTGTGTGTGTGTGTGTGTGTGTGTGTGTGTGTGTGTGTGTGTGTGTGTGTGTGTGTGTGTGTGTGTGTGTGTGTGTGTGTGTGTGTGTGTGTGTAAGGATGCTAAACAAGTAAAAAAAAATCCCATTGCAAATATCTTTGATAAATTTTTGAACAGTATTTTACATTATATATTTGTGTGTGTGTTTGTGGGGGGATTTGTACTATTTGTAGTATTTTTGATTCATTAAAAATGTGAATATGTTTTAAAAAATGATGTACATTGGTTATTTTCCTTACAAAATGTCCTTTTCCCCCTATATGCTCGCTTGTTTTATATGATCATATAAAAATATATAATTCCTGTACATTTATGAGTTTTTGTTTATATTTATGTATTTCCTCTTGTCCTGCACAGCAATATATTTTGCAATATATATTTTAAAAGATAAAGTCAGTGATATTAATAATGTTTACACCAGTCGAGAAGGTTTTGCTGGCCCTGAAGATAAAGGTGTTTTTGTTTTTTTTTCGACCCAAAACTATGACGTAATGTAGTGAGTGAGTGCACTACCGGCGTTGGCCGCCAGGTCGCGCGATATTCACACTTTCTGTGGAAATCTCCCGAAAACCCGCCTGTCATCAATCTGCGCGTTCTTATAGGTTGTCTTCGCGTCCAATCATGACGTAATGCATTAAGTGCTTGCACGTTGGCCGCCAGGTGGCACTGAGAACAGCGCGCGCTTACGGAAAATACCAGAAGCCGCCCCTAAAATCCCGCCCTCTTCAACGTGCGCACCCGATTGGTCGCCTTGGCGCCTGTACCTTAAATAAACCGGCCAATCAGAACGCACGGAGAGTGCTCCTGCGTCACTGAGTTGCTGGGCAGAGCCTAGAGAAAGCGTTTGCACGCAGAAAAGCGGACTGAGGTAACGAGCGAACTGAGGTAACGGCTTATAGATATATTCTGTTTTATTTTAATTCCCCTTCCAGGTATTTTACTGGGTTTTTTAACCCCCTGCGCAGAACTCGGTGTATCCGCGTTCGTCTTAGGGGAAAAAAACAACTGCGTCCGATTGTTTAAATGGGGCTGACGCAGGTTTGTTAGTGGTCACGTCCAAAATGCTTTCAATCTACCCTATATATGTGACCTACGCAGGCTGCTGCACCGAGTAATTTCTACGGTGTCCGGAGTCCACTCGGCGTTCGAGTGGGTGTCGGTTTGGGAGCGGGTCTCCCGCTGCTCGTGTAGATACACAACAAACCCGTCCGTTACGTCTGAGCATGCGCGATATTAACCCGATAGAACGTAGTAAATAGTATTTATTTTGTTGTCAGAAGTTCTTTGTATTTGTATGTAGGTGAGATTTGTATACGGATATAACCTGGACGCGGTGTGGTGGCATGTCCGGGCATGTACGTGAGAGCAGTTCAGACGCAGAATGAATGGATTTTTGTTTGATATAAAATGTTTAATTCTTGTTTGTTTTTAGGGTTTTGGAGATTTGACTGATTGATTGATAGTAATTTGCCGTCGGTTTGAAGTCATGGCAGCGGATTGTGAGGCATGGCTGAACGCCAACCCGGTCGGTAGGTGTTTCTCTTAATGTACATCATCTTTACCTCAGGGGGCCTCGTTACAAACCGATGTCTCCTTCCTACACAAGGGCCCGATATTACATATCGCTTACACACTATCCAGTGCACTCGTTGTGGAGCGCGCATTGTTTTTGTGGTGTTTGATGACAAAAAGTAAACAAACAAATAGGCAAGTGAACGAATAAGTCAATGACAAGAGTGTACAAACCTTCGAACCGATCCCTATTCGGTTTACGATTAGTTTCAAACATCTGTCTATAACACAAAAACCTTCTCTCTCTTTTTATTTTATTATTTCTTGCAGAAGCGGACGATCTGAGCGATTCGTACCATTCCGCAGGCGAGGAGATCGCCCCTTCCCGGGTCAGCGCCGAGGTCAACGGGAACTGGGCCCCGACGCCGGTGGGGACGGTCCACGAGGCTCGGCTCAAGGCCAAGGCCAAGCGGCGTCTCCGCAAAAACTCGTCCAGAGACTCGGGCCGGGGAGACTCGCTGAGCGAGAATGGGGACCCCTCGCGCTCCGCAGCGCCCCCCACCAGCCCCAAAGGCAAAGTGTTGGACCGCAGGTCACGCCTGGGCAAAGGGAGGGGCCTGCCCAAGAAAGGTACGAGAGCAAGGGTTAAAAATAACAAGAGCAGGCTTTTTCTTTTCGTCATCACTCTTCCCGTAGGATGTGACGGTTTCTGAAAGTACGCCGTGTTGCTCTCCTGCTGTTCTCCCAGTCCACAACTCCGTATCAAAAGTTCCGCCGTGTCTGGTTTTTGTGGTGAACTGCTCGGGGGTTTTCAGGATCGATCAGGCACTTTTTGTGGTTTGCGAGAAACTTTTTCTTTAGTGTTTTTAGGAAGTGCACTTTCTTCACTACCTCCACTCTTCTGAGAAAGTGTTCCACTTGGTTTTGCGCCATAAGGGTGCAATAAATCCGATCACGTTCATCATGGGATCTCCATCCCGCCCCCAAGCATAACAGATCTCCGGCTCTGGGTTAATTCTGCGGCCGCCGCGCCAAAGGGTGGTGAACAGCGGCTGTCCAAATACTCTCCGGCGTTTGGCGTGAATGCGCATTTTCCCTCACGCTGGCATTTAGGCGTTGCATGAGAAGCTGCAGATATTGGTCGGGGCACAGTGCAGGAGCGACTGCAGAGGCTGCACTTAAAAAGAGAAGTGTTTCACTCTCACCATCCATCTTTTGTTAGTGTGTGGATTGTGTAATAGACAGTAAAGAAGCCTGTTGTGTAATTGTGCAGTGGGAGGGGATGAGGTGTACACACACACACACTATATTAAATCTGCTGCTGTGTGTTTTTGTGTCACGTGCTGCACTAATTCATGTTCAAACTGCGTTAAACAAATGTGTGTGTGTGTGTGTGAGACTAAAAATCCAGCAAGTACACAGTATTTGTGGTTGATTTATGTTGCAGCACACACACACACACACATGTGCATTCTCTGTGGGTGGTTTTAAAGTTTGTGTTTGTGTGTGTGCATGAATAAGGCAGAGGCAGGAACAGTATGTACAGAGTGCTGTGTGTATTTTGTCTACACTAGGCTCCAAGTGAAATGTGTGTGTGTGTGTGTGTGTGTGTGTGTGTGTAGGTGGCGCTGGAGGTAAAGGTGTGTGGGGGACACCTGGGGAGGTGTACGACGAGGAAGAGGTTGACGCCCGTGACCCAAATTACGATGAAGATCAGGTAGAGGGTTTGTCTCAACATACACACACACACTGCAAGCCATACCACGGCTCTGAAAAGACTTGTTTCAACAGAAACACACACACACTCCTCAACATCTTTCATATAGAGTTAGTTATGTGCTCAGCTTTATAAAATGACACACACACACAAGCTTACTGTATAATGACTGTAATTGTAACTTATGCCCCATTATATTTATTTTTAATCACAGTATGATTGTGATTTTATTGAGCTACACAGTAAGTTTGTTGAACACCCGACCCTGTTCTCGTGTGTGTGTGTGTGTGTGTGTGTGTGTGTGTGTGTGTGTGTGTGTAATCTAAGGAGAACTGCGTGTACGAGACAGTTGTTCTACCCCTGGATGAGGACAACTTCACCCGGACAGTCACGCCCATTGTCCAGGAGTACTTTGAACACGGGGACGCCAACGAAGTCGCGGTACACACGAGGGAATGATCTTTCCTCAAAGTGTGATCTCGCTATTTTAAGACTATCTGTTCATCCGTGTGTGTGTGTGTGTGTGTGTTTAGGAGTTACTGGGGGAGTTAAATCTGGGCTCCCTGCGCAGTGACGTGCCTCTCCTGGCCGTGTCGCTGGCGTTGGAGGCCAAGGCGAGTCAGAGAGAGCTCACGTCCCTCCTGCTGTCTCGCCTGTGCGGTCGCATCCTGAGCCGCTCCGATATCGAAGCCTCCTTCCACAAGCTCCTGAAGGAGCTTCCTGACCTGGTGCTGGACACGCCCACAGCGCCACAGGTAATGCCAACCGACCAATCACACCTAGGAATTAGTGGGGGGGGGGGGTGGCCTGCTTTTACATTTGCATTTGCGGTATTTAGCAGGCGCCCTTATCCAGAGCGACGTACAGGAAGTGCTATTACTTGTTTGAGTAACATTCCATTATATAAGGATTCTGCTTATTTAAAAAAAAAAAAAAACTCGTCCACTGCATATCTCTCTCTCTCTCTCCATCTCTCTTTCTTTGTTTTGTGTGTGTGTTTGGTGAGCTGAACCGGAGCGGAACAGCCGAGGCAGCTCTTTTTCTCTCGTCAGGGCCTCTCCTCGCTAAACACGCAACAAAACACTTCTCCACTGGTCATGCCCTCACTGTCTGTAAAACCAAGCACACACACACACATACTCTCGATACGACTCCAGTCTCAACTATTTCCTCTTTATTTTTCCTTCATTCCATTGAAATCTGGAATTCCTCCCTGTTGGTAAAACCGGTATTCTTCAGATTTTTATAAATGTGTCAAGATTTCTGATGCGCTGTAAATGTGACAACATCCTGCGTTCATTCACACTCCAAACTCATTTAATTTCAGATTCTGCAACAATTCCTATTAGACTTCCATGTGTGTTACAATTTTTAACCCCCCCTCCCCAATATTCGGCTATACAGTGTCTAAAAGACACACACAAACTATATGAAGTATTGGGACACCTGACTTTTCCCTCCCGAAAAACAGAAATGTTTCTCCAGCATGGAAAAGCACCTTCACATTGCTGTGTGTTCTTGGGATCGAAAGTGACGTGTACAGACTCATTACTGAAACGTTCGTCTCAAGGATGCAGCATTTATTTATTTCTTTGTTTGTTTATTCCGTTCTTATTTTTGTTGTTGTTTACTTTCAGCTGGTTGGGCAGTTCATTGCCAGAGCGGTCGGAGATCAGATTCTCTCAAAGAGCTACATCGATGGATATAAAGGACAAGTGGACTGTGAGCATGCCAGGTGTGTGTGTGTGTGTGTGTGTGTGTGTGTGTGTGTGTGTGTGTGTGTGTGTGTGTGTGTGTGTGTGTGTGTGTGTGTGTGTGTGTGTGTGTGTGTGTGTGTGTGTGTGTGTGCGTGTGTGAGAGTGTGATGAACTGAGCTAATTGGCATTTAATACAGAGTGTTTTTGTAGAAAAGGGTTAGTCATAATACAAAACACCTTTTTGGGATTTGTTCCATTTACTTGTCTTATATCGCTTTCATATCAGTTTGTCCTTGACACGTTTTTTTTTTCCCCCCACTACCACAGTCTAAATGTTACGGTCAACACGAGTTTTGTCTTCTTGGTCTGTTTTGCGTTATGTTTGATCACAAATCGCATTAAAATGAGATTTCTGAACAAATTGCTCTGAACAGTTAAATGCAATTTCCCCCTTCCTCATTGATTTGATTTGTGACAAGGTCACAAGTGTGGATTAGAGGTAGGTCACATGGTCCGGAGCTATGCAGAGCTGCTTTATCTTCTTTCCTTTGATTTTAAAAAAATCGACACGCACCGTCCTTCATTATTACAATATTTAACTTGTAGTGTCAACTCTGGAAACTGTAGCGCTTCTGTTCCCACAGTACCCACAGCTTGTGTAAACACTCACATTTTACCTCCAAACTGCTTTAATTTCCTTTCAAACCCACGATGTTCATGTGAGGAGAATAATCGTGGTTATTGTAGCGTTATTCCGACCTGGTGTGTTTGATTGACAGCTGCGTGTTTGATTGACAGGGCTGCTCTGGACCGTGCTGCAGTTCTGCTGAAGATGAGCAAGGAGGCGGGACTGAAGATCGATAACCTGTGGGGCTCTGGAGGAGGCCAGAGACCTGTCAATCAGCTTATCAAAGAGGTCTGGACTCCGCCCACTTGTTTATCATCGCACCGTATTTTTACGATTATAACCACAGTAGGAAAAAAAAAAACAATTTCTTGCTCTTGTGAATGAAGTTGTAGCCTCCTTGGAGTGAACTGAAATGTGATCTAGAGCTGCGTGCAGAAGTTTGCATCCCCCATGATTTTAGGAAAATGTTTAAATGGGCGTGTCCTGCAACTTTGGGGGGGGGGACAATTCGCCTCACACCGCCAGGGTCCGGGCTCGATTCCCGTCTCAGCCATGTGTGTGTGTGGAGTTTGTGCATGTTCTTCCCGTGCCTCAGGGGTTTTTTCTCCGGGTTCTCCAGTTTCCCCCGGTCCAAAACATTCACTGTAGGTTGATTTGGCACCTTGGAAAATTGTCCCTAGTGTATGAATGTGTGCGTGAATGGGCAATGGGTTGGCATTCCATCCAGAGTGTATCCTGCCTTAATGCCAATAGACGCCCGAGATGGGCACAGACTCCCCGTGACCCCGGGGGAAGATCGGATAAAGAGGTAGAAGATGAAACAATGAATATTACTGAATAATCCCCGGACTGCACGTCCTGTCGCGATGGCTATTGGTTAGATCGTGACGAGCGTTTTGTTCGGGTTCTTCAGGTAACGCTGCTGCTGAAGGAGTACGTGCTGTCGGGAGACACGGCCGAGGCGGAGCGATGTCTGCGGGAGCTCGAGGTGCCGCACTTCCATCACGAGTTCGTCTACGAGGTAACGTTATGGGCTGCGAGCGTGCCTTAACGCCACTTAGACGTTCTGGGTTTTTTTGCTGTCCTTGTCAGTTGCGTTTTTTTTTTTTTTTTTCACCTCCTAGGCAATAATAATGGTTCTGGAATCCAAAGGAGACACGACCCTGCAGTCGATCCTCAAGCTGCTGAAATCCCTCTTCCACTCCTCCGTCATCACGCTGGACCAAATGAGCAGGGTATGGCGCCATCTGCTGGACAAAATCTGATTTTTTTTTTCTCCCTACAAAATGTGTGCGAGTGTGTACAATATGTATTTATTTTTCTCACGGCAGGGTTATGAAAGAGTGTACATGGACATTGCGGATATTAATCTCGACGTTCCATGTGCGTACTCTATTTTGGAGCACTTTGTGGACAAAAGCTTTACCGCCGGAGTTATCAACAAAAAACTCCGAGACCTGTGTCCTTGTCGGTACGCGCTGCGATTATTTATTTATTTATTTTTATTATCATTATTTTGCTTTGACTTTTTTTTTTTTTCCTACCCACGGATTAAAGCGCACCCCAAATCTTACTCTATTTTTATTTTTTTAATTCTCTTTTCCCAGAGGAAGGAAGAGGTTTGTCAGTGAAGGAGACGGCGGACTCGTCAAACTCGAAACCTACTGAGTCACCTGCTTCCCGCGTCCACCTGTGTTTTGAGGAAACCAGTGCTACTCGTCGAAAACTTCATACGTGTGTGTGTGTGTGTGTGTGTGTGTGTAACCTACAGGTTTAGGTATATACATTTACACACAATTTTCTTTCTCTCCTGATGAATGCTAAGCTTGCGCAAAGGAACACGGGTGTGGAACAAATGCCCCCAAACCCCCCCCCATACGCCTTTAAGCTGACCAGATAAGCTACGACCCTGAAAAAGTGCCACACTTTGAAATTCCAGGTTTTTGTATTTTTCAGTTCACTGCCACTCTGCAGAACATCACCAAATATCCAACCCAGGATAACTCGAGCCAGACCTCATTAAACCCCCGTCTTAACTTATCCAGAGTTTGTTCCGCTCTTGCAAATTCCGCTCTGAACGGTCTCTCTTTAGCAGTGTTTATAGGGACGGTAAGGTTTTTTTTTTCCTCTCTTCCTCCCTCTCTCTTTCTCTCTGCCTGAACTTTCCTCCTTGCTTCTCTGCACGGCTGTACAGAAGACCTCGCTTTACCGGATGCAACAGACAGCAGGACGGCTAAAGGGAGAAATGTGAAGTGATTCTTTCACCCAAACGTCTTATTTTTATATATATATATTTTTTTTCCCCAAAAACAACGACGTGGGGAAACGGCATCCGGACGTTCTGTTGAAAATGGTTCAGAAATTTAAAAAATAAATAAATAAAGGTTAAAGGAAAACATGTTTTGTGTTTGCAGCACTTTATTCTAATAAAGACCTCTCTAGACCTACAGCCCACGTGGTTGTGGGATCGAATCTCACGAGATTAAAACGGAGGAAACGGACGGAGAGCGGTTCGCGAAATCGGGGCGGCGTGAGAAGGAAGCTATACATTTTTTTTTTTAGCTTTCATTTATATTTTTTATTTAAATATACATGTTATTGGGATTTTCTTCATAAATATCAGGAATAAATGAAAGGAAAAGAAGACAAACATCTATCTTGTGGTAATATTAGGTGGTGTCCCCGGACACCTGGTCCTCCGGCTGCCCGCTAGGCGGCGCCTGCTGCTGCCTGATCAGCTCCTGCGCCTCCTGCTGCATCTTCTCCAGCTTCTCCAACGTCACCGACTTCAGGGGCAGCAGCTTGGGTTTGCACAGGACCAGCACCGGGACGTCTTCCACGGACAGCTGACCTACAATACACACACACACACACACACAGGGTGTTACAATATTACAATGCACACAACATTTCGAGTATTGCTGGAGAGAAAAGCCTGGTACGGCGAGGATTCACCTTGTTTCGGTAAAACCTCTCTGAACACCGACTTCACCTCGGGCATCCTGAATCCTCGTCAATCAACACCTTTCAATAAAACAATTTCACACATGTTACAGCAACGTGTTTTTCTTAAACTGTATTTAACACAGGGATGAAAAACCGGATTATGTGCATATCGAATTATACCAGTATCGGATCAGACGATATCGTATAACACCGAGCTGCACGATATATCGACTTATTTTTTCTATACATTTTTTTTTTCAATTTTAGCTCTGATTTTGTGTTTAATTTTGGTCGCAATTGTTTTATTTCATAGGTGAATTTTGTGAAATTAAGTGTGAAAAAAATAAAGTGTTTCGTGTAAAAGAATTGAGTTCATAATCCGTAATATACTGTAATATACTCGTTCATCGTATTTTTTTTATCCTTAAGCACTTTGTTTTTATTCTGCATAAAAGCGATGTGTATGTTGATAAGCGACACCAAATAAATAAATAAATACAATAAATACGTAAATATAAAAGATTACCGTCTGTGGTGTTTTCGGGCCGTAGTCTAGACTTGGTTGAATCCCAAATCCCTCTGTGTAGGATTTCAAGGGCACTTGTAGTATGCACTACTCCGGGTGCTTGTAGTGCGCATGTACAGGGCACAGAGGGTAATATGGAATCAGGACTTCTATAAGCAGTTGCCAGGGCGCCGCGGTACTCTTCTTCATTCAGTGCGTTCTTAGTCGGAGAGCAATCTCAGTGCTGCCACCTGGCGGCTTTTGCGATGTGTTACATGTGTTAAATATAGCAATCATTTTATACGTGTACACAAATAAAAAAAGAAATCACGTGTCAATAAATTGCGAAATGTTTAGTTATTGCAATGTTTGCAATTATGATTTGTGATAAAATCGTCTAGAAAAATGTCTAGAACATCATAAATTAATGTACTTTTATACACTTGCATATTTGTTTTAGTTTTTAGTTGAAATTGTTGTGCAAGTACAAATGATTTCAGTTTTTAATTATTATCATTTTTAATAAGCTTTAAAAACTTTTAGGGAGAGTAAAAAAAAAGTAAATACGTGTCAGAAAAAGAAGCGTGTATGAATTCTCGCGAGAATGTCGCGGGTGTAAGAGTGAACAAAACCTCGCGGATGAAAGGCGGCGTGCGTGACGTCATTGTTACTGAGCGGGGGGGAGAGGCGGGGCCGAGCAGAGCGAGAGAGAGAGAGCGAGAAGGGGGCGGGACTGAGCAGAGAGGAGGGGCGGTGCATCGAGGGAGGGCGTGGCTTGGTCGCGCTGCAGCGGCGGTGGCGGTATTGGGGAAGGAGGAGGAGGAAGCAGAGGATGGCGGAGCGACACCACGGAAGGTAAAATACACTTTTCTACCCGCATACACACACGCACACACCGCCGCTGGACAATTTATCCGCCGCGTCGACCGTCGAAACGTCCTGGAAACTCTGCATTTGCTCTCGTTGGCGGTCTAACCGGAGCTCGTGTGCGGCGCCGGAGCTTTAAAACGCTCCTTTTGTTCAGCTCCGGAATGGCCGCTATGTGTGTATTTTTATATTTATATATGTATATATATATATGTGTGTGTGTGTGTCTATATGTATATATAGATGTGTGTAAAGGATTTTACACTGTTGCACGGTGCAGAGGAAACGCGGCCCCATTTCAGGATAATTTCCTCCCCGCAAAAAAAAATAATCATCGAACATGGTTATCGGTTGTCAGCGCTGCTTAATGACCGGGTGGCTGCTCGCTTGCTTTCCGCGTTCAGCGCACCTCGGCTCGGATGCTGCGCTCACGCGTTACCGCGGCTCGAGTCGAGGCCTTTCCTGCGTGAGCCGGACATTTCATAGCTTAGCTACAAAATCCCTGGTCTGTTGTTCTTTTCTTGTGTTTATCCTATTAATCGATACCCAGTACCGAACATGTGGGTTTTATTATTAAACCGTATGTACATTATAAGCAATAACGGCGTATTTTTAATTTAATTTTGCTGTACTCGTTGGTCAGGTAAGAGGAACATGCTAGCTAGCCTTAGTTATGCGAGTTAGCCCTTCTCTTTATCACAGCTCGTTTCCCAACTCGCCAATTGATTCGTCCGAACGATGTATTTAATTATAGTGTATTTAATATCACATCTGTCGGTGTGTTAAGTGCATTTCGTGTTAAAATAATCTCCACTCGCTGTCACTACGGGGACGTACCGGGTCGCTGAGGCTTATTTATTTATTTGATTTTTTCCCCCCTTCCTCAACCTAATCGTATTCGGACAAATCCCGCCTCATGGGTTGTGATTGGCTGTGATGATCCTGCCTCCTGCTCGTGATTGGTTGTTCGCTTGTTTGCGCGCTAGGTTTGGAAGACGGACGTGTCGGATGAGCCAATCGGCTGCGCCGTGGAGGCGGGGTTTGTCTGAATGCGGGTGTGGAGAAGAAGGGTTAAAGAGGAATATTAATATTTAATGGTAGCGGAACGAGCAAGAGGTGAAAGTGTTTTACAAAATGTTTCTATGGTTTTGTGGGGGGTTTTGTTTTCCCTCCTTATATGCCGTGACCTGTGTGAGGAGAGGAGAAGTCTCAGCCGGATCTCTTCCAGATTCCTCAGGAGATCTCAGTGCTCTCATGGGCCGCTGTTTCCAGAAACTTCCCCCAACTTTCTGCCTCCTGGAAATATTTTCTGTGTTTTTAGGGGATAAAAAAATGCAGACGGGTTTGCTTCTCCCTCTGTGTGTGTGTGTGTGTGTGTGTGTGTTGCTCTGTGGATGGATGAACCTTTTGGACTTGGACTTTAAAGTCCTGAGCACTTTGCAGATATCACACAGGCCTGTAACGGGTGTGTAAATACGGTTAAGGGAATAAAAACCCCTCATTCACTTCTACAGTTATATTATTACACACACACACACACACACACACACACACAATCCGCTTCAAATCCCACCAGGATTCTTAACCACCACACCGGAAAAGTCTACACTAAACCTGTGTGTAATTTTGTGGGCGGTGCTTTATATTTTTATATTGTGTGTGTGTTGTGTTGTCCTACTGCATGTGTGTTATCCTCTAGTGTGTGTTTGTGCGTGCTTGTTCTTGTCCTACAGTGTTTGTGCGCGTGTATTCGTCGAACTACAGTGTGTGTGTGCGCGTTGTTGTTGTCCTACATTACTGTATGTGTGTTCTTGTCCTACAGTGTATGTGTGTGTGCGTGCTCGTTGAACTACAGTGTGTATGTGCGCGTTGTTGTCCTACATTGCTGTATGTGTGTTCTTGTCCTACAGTGTGTGTGCGTGTGTATTCGTTGAACTACAGTGTGTGTGTGCGCGTTGTTGTTGTCCTACATTACTGTATGTGTGTTCTTGTCCTACAGTGTGTGCGCGCACGCGCGTGTTCGTTTGACCTACTGTGTGTGTTGTTCTACATTACTGTGTGTGTGTTCTTTTTACAGTGTGTGCGCGTTGTTGTCTTACATTACTGTATGTGTGTTCTTTTCCTACAGTGTGTGTGTGCGCGTGCTCGTTGAACTACAGTGTGTATGTGCGCGTTGTTGTTGTTCTACATTACTGTATGTGTGTTCTTGTCCTACAGTGTGTGTGTGTTCTTGTCCTACAATGTGTGCGCGCGCGTGTTCGTTGACCTACTGTGTGTGTGTTGTTCTACATTACTGTATGTGTGTTCTTGTCCTACAGTGTGTGTGTGTGTGTGTTGTCCTACATTACTGTATGTGTTCTTGTCCTACAGTGTGTGTGTGTGTGTGTTTCATGTGTTCATTACTTCATGTGTTCTTGTCCTACAGTGTGTGTGTGTGTGTGTGTTGTCCTACATTACTGTATGTGTTCTTGTCCTACAGTGTGTGTGTGTTCATTACTTCATGTGTTCTTGTCCTACAGTGTGTGTGTGTGTGTGTGTTGTCCTACATTACTGTATGTGTTCTTGTCCTACAGTGTGTGTGTGTTCATTACTTCATGTGTTCTTGTCCTACAGTGTGTGTGTTGTTGTCCTACATTACTGTATATGTGTGTGTTCTTGTCCTACATTACTGTGTGTGTGCGTGTGTTTGTTGACCTACCGTGTGTGTGTGTGTGTTGTCCTACATTACTGTGTGTGTGTGTGTGTGTTCGTTGAACTACAGTATGTGTGTGCATTGTTGTTGTCCTACATTACTGTATGTGTGTTCTTGTCCTACAGTGTCTGTGCGCGTGTGTGGTGTTGTCTTACAGTGTGTGGTGGTGGTTGTTGTTGTCCTACAGTGTGTGTGGTGGTGGTTGTTGTCCTACAGTGTATGTGTGTGTTTGTCCTATGGGGTGTGTGTGAGAGAGAAAAAAATGCTTTGGATTGCTGCGCTACACCTACATCTCCTGTTAGATCTCTCTTTCTCTCTCTCTCTTTCTCAGTGTCTCTTGATGTCTGTCTCATTCTTTTTTAGTTTTATCAACTTTCTCTCTCTCTCCTTTTCTGACCTTGTTCTCAGTCTTGATTCTGTCACTGTTAATCATTTCTCACTCTTTTGTGAACTCTCTCTCTCTCTCTCTCCAGATAAGGTCAGGGTGAGTGTGTTGTGTTGCGGTTAGCTCGCTGTTCACAACTGATTCTCAGAAATGTGTCACGTCAGGCCTGCTTTAAGAATCCAGACTGGAAGAATGTGTGTGTGTGTGAGGGAGATCAGAGATGCAGGATAAAGAGCATAAGTTGTGTAGTTTGACCCCTGTGCTGGTCTCCAGGATTCTCTCACTCACTCACACACACACACACACACACACATTCTCAAATGTATTTATTTTTACACACACACTTTCACTTCACTCTTTACACTAGTGTGTGTTTTTTGTGTTTATGCGCATATCATCTTCCACTCCAACTCGTTTACTGTAGTTTACTGTATTTTGTTCACACAGCGGTATTTGTTTTGGTTTTTGTGTCTCCTGGTTAAAGTGAAATGAAAATGTTTTGCTCCCACACCTGAAGACGTTCCACTTAATTGTGCCTCTAACTTTGGAGGAACAGTTTTAGGGAGGAAACACACACACACACACACACACACACGGCTGAAAACGTCAAGTGTCCCAATACATTTGCTCACAGTGTGTTCTTAAATGTAGTCGACACGCCCAGATCAGTATAAACATGCATCTTTGTGGTACATCTGGTTTGGCAAGTCACACACGCACACACACACACACCACTTCAGGACTCACGTTAGTTACACTTGATTAAGATTTAGTGCCGAGGTATGAGTCGGGGGGGCGGCGGTGCTGAGACTCGAGTGTATGTGTAGTTGGGAGAGCGTTTAGAACACATTACTGCTTACTCGCAAAACACAGGCAGCATTACCACTTTATTTTTATTTTTTAAAGTGCACTATTTATTTATTTATTTTTAAGCTGTAAAGGTCTTATAACCTGCAGGGGGCCTCGGCTTTGAAGAGCGCTCGCAAAGATTATTCTCAGCGGCATTAACCTTTCCAGCACTCTGATCTGAGCTCGGACCGACAACTCATGCTGTCCCTCACACACACACACACGAGTGGATGCCGAGAGCAGACTTTTTTTTGGGGTGTCCATAAACTCTGTGTTCTGTAAACACACGTGTCTGAAGCGGCTCTCGCTCGTGTACACACAGACGCACGGGCGCCGCATACGAAGCCTACGGGCCTCGCAATTTTCCACGCCGTTCACTTTATAAGGAAACGCCGATCCCGGTTACGCTGTCGATTGTATAGTGATGGTGACATGTGATGTTTTTTGTTTCTTCCTCCAGCTCGAAGTGAAAGATGCGACGTCTTCTGCCCCCTGTGTCTCGCCCCGGTACTGATCCACTCCAGGGAGTTTGTAGAGTTCACACGAGCACGAGGCCGCTCACCTTCCGTCACGCTGCTGCCTCCGGCGCCGGGTGTTAATGGGCGCAGGAGCGTACTGGGGTCGCCGCCCGTCGTCGAACGCACGCCGTTTACGCACCGCACAGGCATGTGCGAACACGCAGAGGTATAGCGGCCGTTTGTTTTTTTTACCGCTTTTGGTTCGCAAAGGAAAGGCGTAAAGAAGGGAGAGAGAAAGAGACGCTCATGCTCCGTCGGGCCGAAGTGCTTTCACCATGAGCAGCGCCTTAGGCAAAGACAAAGAGTGCAAAGAAAAGGAGGCCAAAGCGCTCACGGGGAAAGAGCGCGACAAGGAGCCCAAGGCGCCCGCCAGCCTCGGGAAGGACGGCAAGGAGCCCAAGACCAAAGGGAAAGACGCCAAAGATGGGAAGAAGGACGCGAGCGGGGCGCCGCCGGCCGTCGCCTTCTCCGTGGACAACACGATAAAACGGCCGAACCCCGCGACCGGGATGCGAAAGAAGTCCAGCAACGCCGAGGTGGCCAAGGAGCTGGTGAAGTGCCGAGACGAGAACTCGACCCGCCTGGACCTGTCCAAGCGCTCCATCCACCTGCTGCCCTCCACCATCAAGGAGCTGACGCTTCTCACCGAGCTCTACCTGTACAGCAACAAGCTGCAGAGCCTCCCGGCCGAGCTGGGCTGCCTGTCGGGCCTGGTGACGCTGGCGCTGAGCGAGAACTCTCTCACCAGCCTGCCCGACTCGCTCGACAACCTCAAGCGGCTGCGCATGCTCGACCTGCGGCACAACAAGCTGCGCGAGATCCCCACCGTGGTCTACCGCCTCGCGTCCCTCACCACGCTGTACCTCCGCTTCAATCGCATCACCGCCGTCGAGAAGGACATCCGCAACCTGAGCAAGCTCACCATGCTGAGCATCCGCGAGAACAAGATCAAACAGCTGCCCGCTGAGATCGGTGAGTGTCGCCACAACACTGTGTGTGTGTGTGTGTGTGTGTTTCTGGGTTAGTATTCGTCACAAATATGCCAGATTTCAGGCTCCGCCCACTTTAATGCCTCCATGCCTATTATTAACACGGCAACTAAACGTATGCTAGTAAGTGTGTGTGTGTGTGTGTGTGTGTTAAAGACTGAAATTTAAAGTTTACCATCACAAGTTTAAAGTACTTTATTAATGTAGATGAGCAATTTTGGGCAATTTTATAAAGGGAATAAAAGTGGTAGAGATTGTATTGAAGTATTTAATAACGGAGAACACACAGAGAACGTCCTCCACCCGTTTTCAACTCAATCACGGTCGATTTCTTTGATCAACATCATTCAAAGTTGCTTCGGAATTTCCATAATATCCGTCTGATTTCTGTGTGAAATGTTTCAACCTACGCAATCGCTGCAGCATCCGTTTACTAATTCCACCTCGCTCCTTTTTTTTTTTATTGCTTTAACCAAGTCCTCAAATGTATTTATTTTTACAGCAACCAGTCTAAAGCATAAAGTACAAATAAATCTAAATACACAAAGTAATACTTTCTCAAATGTTTTCACGTTTTTCTGATTAGTTCCAATGTAGCACTAAAACACCGTCGTACAAAAGAAAGTCAACAACAAAAACATTCCTGTGTGTTTTCCAGAATCGAGACTGGTAAAATTTCTCTGTATGTTCCGACACGTTCTCTTCTACAGCAAACATCACTAAATCTACTCTATGTATTATTATTATTATTCTCCTGCACTGGTGTGATTCTCTCTGTGTGTGTGTGTGTGTGTGTGTGTGTGTGTATAGGAGAGCTGTGTAACCTGATCACTCTGGACGTGGCCCACAACCAGCTGGAGCACCTTCCTAAAGAGATCGGGAACTGCACACAGATCACCAATCTGGACCTACAGCACAACGAGCTCCTGGACCTTCCCGAGACGATCGGTACTGACGCGCACGCCGCGCTGCTGCGTTACTTAACAACACTTTATAAAACACATCACAGTTTAACAGCTTCATGTATCCCATAAACATCCTGCTGTTCATCACTTTATTAATCCTGAACGAGATTCTTTTTTTGCTTCAGAGTTCAAAAAAAGTAATAAATGTAAAATATTATATAATATTAAATATTTAGTAAAATATTCTAATATTGTTCAAAAATACATACGAAATGAAAGGCAGAAAAAGAACGAGATATTGCACATGGTATTATATTAATGTACGTTATATTTAATAGTTTCTCAATACCATTTTTGTGGCTGTCCCAGGCAATCTGTCGAGTATAAACCGTCTGGGGCTGCGCTACAACCGTCTGTCTGCCATCCCCCGATCGTTATCCAAGTGCCGCGAGCTGGAAGAGTTAAACCTCGAGAACAACAACATCTCCCTGCTGCCTGAGGTACGAACCGCCATCCACCCGCCCCCTTTTCTCTTCATCTCTTCTGTAGGAAAAGAAATGTACAGCGGATTGTTAGTTGATGATGAATGTAGCTGTGAAGCTTCTGTAGCGTAAGGGGAATAAAACACAGGGTAAATTGGGGTAAAGTTTGACACAAAGTTGAGCGTCGTTGTTTAATCTCTCGAACCTTAAACAAGTGACCGGGTCCTGTTGAGGGAAGCACATGATGCTGTTTCCAGTTTGTGTATAAAGTGTTTAGAGCGTGTGTTGTGTTGTGGTGGTCCTGCAGGGTCTTCTCTCGAGCCTGGTGAACCTGACGAGTCTGACGCTGGCACGCAACTGCTTCCAGTCGTACCCGGTGGGCGGCCCGTCGCAGTTCTCCACCATCTACTCCCTCAACATGGAGCACAACCGCATCACCAAGATCCCTTTCGGCATCTTCTCCCGCGCCAAAGTCCTCAGCAAGCTCAACATGAAGGTGAGATTAGGACCTGAGATGGACCTCCATCAGACTGACGTGTGTTTTACTGCGAAAGTAACAGTAATATAATAACGTGGAATAATGTGGACACGTGAGCGTAACTTATTTTCTTTATTCGTGACGAAGGATCACACCGGGGTTTAAACGGGTTTTTGTTTTTTTTTCGCCTTCAGGACAACCAGCTGACGTCGCTGCCGCTGGACTTCGGCACATGGACCAGCATGGTGGAGCTGAACCTCGCCACCAACCAGCTGACCAAGATCCCCGAGGACATCTGCGGCCTGGCTTCACTCGAGGTCCTCATACTGTCCAACAACCTACTAAAGAAGTTACCTCACGGGATCGGGAACCTGCGCAAGATACGCGAGCTCGACTTGGAGGAGAACAAGCTGGAGTCGCTCCCAAATGAGATCGCCTTCCTCAAAGACCTGCAGGTAAAACACACACACACACACAGGATATTTTATTTGACATACAGGAACCACACGTCTAATTTTTTTTTCTCCCCCAGAAACTCGTCTTGACCAACAATCAGCTGACCACGTTGCCGAGAGGGATCGGTCACCTGACCAATCTGACCCACTTGGGACTGGGAGAGAACCTCCTTCAGCATCTGCCCGAGGAGATCGGTACGTATCCGCGGCGGTCGGGGGTGTGTATGGGGTTCGTTTTCTTCCCGGAGTATTGCGTATGTCCGAGGGAGGAATAGTCATGGTCATGGAATCTACAAGCACATTTCAATTTGTATGGTTCAGGACCATTTTTTCCTCTGTGACAGCAAAACTCCTAGGAGAACACTAACCTGGGTGGGGAGGGGAGGATGATGGGTGGGGAGGATGATGGGTCGGTGGGTGGAGAAGATAATAGTAAGTAGAAGCATGGTGAGAGCTTTGCTCAGTTAGCTCTGCGAGTAAGGCGTTGGATTTGTGACCAAGAGGGCCTGGGTTCTAATCCAGGCAGGGGCATATTACCCCCCCCCTCTCAGCCCCGCCCCACCCTAGCCCATCCCCCCCCCCCCCGCCCCCCCCCCCACCCTAGCCCATCCCCCCCCCCCGCCCCACCCTAGCCCATCCCCCCCCCCCGCCCCAGCCCACCCTAGCCCATGCCCCGCCCCCACCCTAGCCCATCCCCCCCCTCGGGCCCCGCCCCACCCTAGCCCAGCCCCATCCCCCCCTCCACGGCCCCGCCCCCCCCCCCACCCTATCCCTAAGCCCATGCCCCCCCTCGGCCCTAGCCCATCCCCCCCCCCCCTCGGCCCCGCCGCCCACCCTAGCCCATCCCCCCCTCAGCCCCGCCCCACCCCCCCTGCCAGTTCACATTCAGTTGTATAGAACATGTTTAGCAATGCGTTTTGGGTTTTCCAAGATTTCTACCACACACAGTCAGTGATGGAACGATTCCAACACGTACATCTCCAAAAACACTTGTGCATTTCTTTCTATTTATTTATTTTTTTTTTTCAAGTTGAACAAAATCTGCTGGGTCTAAAATATACAGACAGAAACCTGTTTAATGACTGAAAGTCTTCAATAAAACCTGCCATGTGACATTATTGACTACTGCTGAATTAAATGCGTGTTTTAAAGGCTGAAACACTGCAAAGGCTCTGGCATTAAAGATCACTCACATGAGGAATCATTTCTACACACTTTAGAATTCTAATGAGCAGAAACAGAACCAGTGTAGCGTCTGCGGCGATGTTCCTTTAGCACATCCACTCAACAATTATGGTGACGATTCGGACCGATAAACACCCGGTGTAGTGCATCGTGTAGAGTCGCGATAAAAGAACCAAGGGCTCGGAACAGAGGTCTCGTGCAGTGAACCACTTCCTGTTTCCTGTCTAATGAGAAGTGAGAGAATGAGGCATCACTCGTGCAAACAAATGCAAGCGTAGCAAACCAACCACCTTTTGTTTTGGTGGGTTTTAACTCTTGGGGTTAAAAGTAAAGTAAAAACCCACCAAGCGTAGCGACCGTGATGAAGCTCGGAGCTGAGACGCAATCAAAACCCCCAAATCACCTAAACTTTACTGATTTATTAATATTTGCACTGCTGTCTGTATGTTTTTGACCCAACAGATTTATTGATAAATAAACTGCAGTGTAAGACGGATGTACGTGTTGTTGATGGTTCTTAGAGAACTCAAAACGACAGCGATCACATTCTGTACAAAGTGAATGTAAACAACCTCATACCTGCTGTAGAATGTTTCCACGCAGAAAACACACGAGCGTCTTCGCACGTCCTCCTTCACACGGCCGCATCGGTAATGACAGATGATGATTATTGGTGAAAAATGGATGGAAAGATGCGTTTTATCCTGGGAAGAAAACACAGTGAGAGAGAACCGGGAACCAAATAAAATGCGGATTAAACGGAAAAGTAATTGTGCCAGATCTGGCAACCACGAAGCAGGATTTAATCTGCTCTATTCCCATTTATATTACTGCTTCATCTTTACATTATAACAGTAGCAAGGGAGAGAAAATCCACCACCCGGCCACCCCTGTGTCATCCATCACCAATCTCTCTCTCTCTCTCTCTCTCTCTCTGCTGTAGGAACCCTGGAGAACCTGGAGGAGCTGTACCTGAACGACAACCCCAACCTTCACGGTCTGCCCTTCGAGCTGGCGCTGTGCAGCAAGCTGTCCATCATGAGCATTGAGAACTGCCCCCTGAGCCAGCTCCCGCCGCAGATCGTCGCCGGAGGCCCATCCTTCATCATCCAGTTCCTCAAGATGCAGGGTCCGTACCGCGCCATGGTCTGATCCAACAGCACCACAAACCCCGGGCAGATCCTACAACACCCAAAAACCAAACTCGCCATTTTACAACCTTCATCACACACCAGATTCCCTTCACACACACTGGTTTAAAACGCAAAAATCTCACACACACACACACGACCAAGAACTAATAATAAGATTGAAACTTCTTCCACACACATACACACACACACATCCCTGGTATCATTTCAGTCTGCTCGGTCTCAAGCTAAAAATCATGACATCACATGGACCAATTGGAAAAGGCCGGAGGAGATCTCGCGCTCGCACACACACACACACGCGAGTATTTACTCCAGCCGCCAATAATACAACAGCATATTCTATATAAATATCTATAAATATAAAACCAAACCCCTCTGACATGGACGAACTCTCAGAGCGCCGACTTTATCAATTCCTTCCCGTTTTAAAACTGGTGTATGCAAAACCTTGTTTTTTTTCCTTCATTTCACTGTTCGCTGCTGCTGCCATCATGAGTTGTTTTTTTTTTTTTGGTTAAGATTGTGTTTATCTTCTTGATATTCCCAATTTTTATGATTATTGATTTTTAACAGCCATCCCCATGGTTTCGTTTTTGTACAGAGGTTGTTCGGGTGAGAATAAGTGTAGTGGTGAAAACCTTTTTATACACACACACACACACACACAGAAATCGTGCCTATCCAGCACAAACAGCTGGGTTTTTTGTGCGTGTGTGTAAGTATAATTTATTGAATGATTTTTTTTATACATACTCAGACTGATTCATCATTAGCGTTTTTATTGTTGTTGAAACGAACGCTTTAACAAAACAATTAACAGTAAAAATTAAGAGTTATTTTTTATAATTATAATAAATAAATTTGACGCCCCGAGTCTTTTGAACAACAACAACATATCCTTCTATTATTGATTTTTTTTTGTGTTAGAAATTTGGTCAAAACCCTTCCATATAAATTAATGTTGGAAAAAAAAACCCAAACTTCATTAAATTGACTGTGTTTAAAGACATCTTTGAGCTTCAATGCAGTGATACTGAAGTATTGACAATTCAGCACTCAAAACCCCGCCCCTCGGTCACGCCCCTTCCCCATTATGTCTCACTGGCTGGCGCTCAGAACATTTTTAGCGTTACGCTTTTTATGCACTTTGTAACTCAAATCCAGCATAGACAGGATTGTGTGTGAATGTGTGTGTTTTGTGCTCGCAGTTTACTTTTTTTTTTTTCTCATAAAGGGGGCATTTTTATTCTCCGCCAGTGAGGTATTTTACACTTTATTTAATCACGTACACATTTGCATCGGTGTTTTTTTTTTTTTTTTATAAATTTCCCTTTTTTTGTACATCGTTTTATTGAATCTTTTATTGAATTTTTGGTTTTACATTACGGCTTTACGAGACGTCCATATCTCTGGTATTATCATGACTTGTGTTAAAAGTTAATTATGACCCTTGATTTTCTTTTTTATTAAACAATTTGAATGGAATTGTCTATTTAGTATTATATTAAATATCAAGTGACTATGTTTTAAAAACTATTCCTGTGTAGTTTCAGACTTTTGTTCTGTCGCGTTTCACACTCGTGTTTAATTTCCTAACTTTTCTTTTAATCTTTTATTTCGTGAACACGTCTCCAGCAGCAGCATCATATCCGAAAAAGCAGCGCATGATGGACACCGTCACTGCTTTCGATCTGTTGCTGGGGCTCTCTCACACACACACACACACACACACACACACACTGCTGTACACACATGCAAAGTTATCGACGCGAGCGCACGGGCGCTGCACGGACCGTCACAACGGAGACTTGTAAAAAGGGCTTTTTTTTCTGTTTCCTGCTCGCTGACACGCCACAGGCATCGCATTCCCAGTTTTGTATAAACGCTTAGACGAAAACAAAGTGTACATTTGATTTTTTTCCCTCTTTTGCGTAATTACAGTTAGCTGTTAACGGGATGGAATTATTATTATTATTGTTATGTGGAAAATAAATGCCTTCGATGAGTACCGAGTGCTCGTGTCCCATTTAACACGATACACACTTCCTGTCTGTCTGTCTGTCTACTGTGTGTGAGACGGGACTGAAGATGGAGAGATGTGATGAAGACAGGACGGATACAGGATGAGAGTGTATGAGAGATGGGAGGGTGATGATGGACACGGGTGGGTGAAAGAGCATGATGGAACATGAGCCACTGGACAAAGACAGATGTGTGATTCGGCAGAGACTAAAGAAAAGGTGAAAGTGTGTTTATCAGAAAGTCTTCTCACACAATGTTCAATAACCCCAGTTTACCCAACTCCACAGGAATATATTCGTCCCCCAGTTCACCCAACTCCACAGGAATATATTCACAGCAAATGGCTATTTTTGTGCGTTTGTGTGTCTAAATGCAAATCTGTCACAAAATCTTCATATTACTGAGCATGCGCAGTCTATGGAAAAGATAGATTGTGCGGTGGTGCGAAGTGTAATACAAAATCTGACCACTGGGTGGCGATGCATCCTTAAATCCCCCTGTAACCCGTATATACCGAAAATGCGTAGTGTGCGTGCGTAAAAATTAAATCACACACACACACACACACACACACACACACACAACGGGTTTTTTTTTTTTGGGGGGGGGGGGGGGGGGGGCAGCAAAAGATAATTCACCTCGATATTAAAATGAATTAAACATTTATAGAATACCGAAAGGGAAAATATGTAGATTAAAATAATGTACAAAATCTTAAGTGCACAATTAAAAAAATGTAATTAAGTGATGACTTTTAAAATTCCCGATTCTGAGCTGTATCTGACGCCAAGAGACAAAGCCCGCCTTCCTGCATCATCATTGGCCACATGCATTCCAGGTCTAAACACCTGGCCAATCGCGTGCGAGCAGGGCGGGATTTATCAAATACGGGTAGGAAAGCATGTAAATAAATAACGCACCTGTGCCCGGTTGCCGAGCGACGTTTAAGTTGGAGGCAGAGAGAGTTTTTTTTCAGGAAGGAGGGAAATGAAGGAAATGAGGGAGTGGCAGAAAGCGGGAGAAAGAGAAGTGCATGTGGGTGCGAGCCGGCAGAGGAGCAGTAGATACATGTGATTGGAGCGAGCTTGTGCTGGACGCAGGAGCTGCGGGACCGAGTGTGGAACGCTGATGATGCGACTGAAGCTGCTGATGGTGGAGAGACTTGGAGAGAGAAGTTATGTGTCGTCGTCGTCTTCTTCCCCCTGAGAGATTTTCTCTCACTAAAGGTTCGTAGATTTTTTTTTTACTCACTTTAAAGGTGAAAAAAAGTAGATTTGTGTAAAAAATAAATAAATATTGAAAGTGGTTTTTGTGTTGTAGGAGAAAGTGATGTTATGAAATCCACCTGAAGGTCCGTGACTGTGCTGGAAAGGTTTCCCAGCATGAAGTGACGTAGCTGCCGCGGCGTAATTTCGTGTCCGGGACGTGACCATGGGCGCGTTGGGGTGCCTGAACGTGACCAACGGGACGAGCGGTGGAGCGCCGTATCCGCTCCAGGTGTCTCTGGTGGTGCTCGTGGTGCTCCTCATCCTCCTCACGGTGTCCGGGAATGTGCTGGTGGTGATCGCCGTGTTCACCAGCCGAGCCCTGAAGGCGCCGCAGAACCTGTTCCTGGTCTCCTTGGCGTCGGCGGACATTTTGGTGGCGACCCTGGTCATGCCGTTCTCTCTGGCCAACGAGCTGATGGGGTACTGGTATTTCGGCCAGGCCTGGTGCGAGGTCTACCTGGCGCTGGACGTCTTGTTCTGCACCGCATCCATCGCGCACCTGTGCGCCATCAGCCTGGACCGCTACTGGTCCATCACGCAAGCCGTGGAGTATAACCTGAAGCGCACGCCGCGCCGCATCAAGTGCATCATCCTGGTGGTGTGGGTCATCGCCGCCGTCATCTCCTTCCCGCCGCTCATCACGATGGAGAAGGAGGGAGAGCAGGAGGCGGGGCGTCCGCTGTGCAAGATCAACGACGACAAGTGGTACATCATCTCGTCCTGCATCGGCTCCTTCTTCCTGCCCTGCGTCATCATGGTGCTCGTCTACATCCGCATCTACCAGATCGCCAAGAGCAGGACCAGAGGACGGGGAAGGAAGGAAGAGGAGGAAGAGCGGCGAAGGAACGATCCCAAGAAGGACGAGAACGGCCACGAGAAGCTCAACGGCAAACCCGTCGACAAGGACGACGTCAACGGCGTGGACATGGAGGAGTCTTCCTTGTCCGAGCACAAAGACAACAACGCCTGCTCCGGCAAGAAGCAGCGGGTCAAAGGCAAAACCAAACTGAGCCAGATCAAACCCGGGGATGAGTCCGCCAAGCGCTCCACGCGACAGAGCGCTAACCGCGGCCGCTGGAAGGGCCGCCAGAACCGCGAGAAGCGCTTCACCTTCGTCCTGGCCGTCGTCGTCGGCGTTTTCGTCGTCTGCTGGTTTCCTTTCTTCTTCACCTACACGCTGATGGCGCTGTGCGACTCGTGCTGCGTTCCCACCACGCTCTTCAAGTTCTTTTTCTGGTTCGGCTACTGCAACAGCTCGCTCAACCCCATCATCTACACCATCTTCAACCACGACTTCAGGAGGGCCTTCAAGAAGATCCTGTGCCGAGGAGAACGCAGGGTCGTGTGAATCTCCTCCGCACCGGCGTCGGCCTGAGTAGGGACATGTGACCCGATTCTTTTTTGAACTTGATCCAGTCGGACAAAACGGACGTCAGGTCAGGCGACTTGCCACCCTGTTTCTTTTTTACTGCGTGTACAGAAGCGGCGGGAGAGCGCGCGGTAACGACGCAGCATGCGTGTGATTTATTGCGAGGTGAGCAGCCGGAGGGGAAGTGTGTACAGTAAACGGTAATACAGCGGCGTGGGGGAAGGGGCGGGGCTGGGGGTGAGGGGTGGCGGTTATCAGCCCTCGGTTTCACGCCTGCTTTTGTATCATACATCAATAGAGCGATAAGAAGAAAACGTCCTGCGGCGATCTGCTCTGTAAATAATCACAAATCACACAACGGGAACCTGCACACAAATCGCTCCTGCTCTACAACGCCCATGTGTGATCAGTGTGTACGAATGATGAGTACATTGTAAATGCGCGCGCGCACACACACAATTTCACTCCCTAATCGTTTGATGTTACAGAAGAAAAATAAAAATACAAATAAAAAAAGAAATGGCGTATGAATCTCTTGCTATCGTTCACCACTACCAATGATCTCTCCATCTCCGCTCCGGATTAACCATCGGGTTTAATATCAGCCATTAGAGGCAAATTGACGTCGAGTCTCTCGTTCCGCAGAAGGCTGTAAAGGGGAACGCGTACGCTGGCTTTTATCCCCGCGTCTTTAATAACGCCAGAATCGCCGACAAAAACTGTTGCATTTCATTTCAAACTGAAAACGAGGTTCAAGTCCAGGTTTCACTTTTGTTTAAACCAGTGTGTGTTCATCCGGAGAAATGAATCTTGTACGTAGTTTCGTAAGAAAAGTTCGCACAGAGCGACATTCGAGAAAGCGGAAAAAATCCTGTAGAAGCAAAAATAACCAGGACAGTTTGGCTATGAATTCGCAAAGCAGAAAATCCTTCACGTTTGTTTGGAAGCGAAAAAGATCAACGTTCGCTTTTTTCCCTTTCTTTCAGGAGAAAAAGCGTTAAAAACGTTGATTTCTACTGCGTTCCTACAGGGATTTTGGTGGGGAATTCAGAAGCGAGTGGTTTTTCGGACTCGAGTTTTGATTCTATTTATTACGATTGGTAACCACCACCGAATTTCCAGCCGGTGAACTTTGACTTCTGTGCGTTTTAGTTTTTTCGATTGAAAATGAATATCGAATATATATATATAAAAAAAATTTAAGCTCAAATTATTTAAAAGAAACTATTTATTAGTTCCTTATTGTTGACGTTTTGAAGAACTCGGATGTGAAAAAACCCACCAACCAGCACGTGCGGTTTCATCCAATACGTTCTTATGGAGCGAAATTCTCGAAAGCAATAAACGCCGTCCTTTTACACGGTTAGAAGTGTTTAGTCTTAACAAAAACAACCCCACGGTACACACCAGGGCAAAAAAAGTACACAAATAAATCCCTCAGGTGTAGGTGGCGCTGTTCAGATGCACACGTATGCGAGACGGATTTAAAACCGTAAATAAATAACGCTGTGTACGGATTCCATGTGACGCACAGACAGAACTGCATTGTGTCTCCCAGAGCAGGACGTTTCTCTCCGGATCCCAATTTCTCTTTGTTTTTTCAGTCCCTAATAATCTGATTTGTTCTTGAAGCTTTGCAGTGGTTTTGTGTTACATCATCACTTCTCACACTGTGATGGATCATCTTTCACCACTGGTTTTAGTCTGGTTTTGGTGTGAGGAACAGAAGCCTCCTGTAGATATCAGGTGTTGCTCCTAGCTGTGAGTGTGTGTGTGTGTGTGGGGTTTGGGGCATGGACATAGAAACACAAATGTACATTTCTTTTTGGTCTCTGTAAATTCACGATGTTCATTACGAGTAAACCCCCCCCCCCCCCACCCGCATGTCCAGGCTAACAAGCTACGCTGAAGTGTTTTCCCAGCGCCAACACACCTGATTCAGGGTCATTAGCTAAACACCAAAAAGCTCTTTGAACACAATGTGTTTGAGCAGCAGGGGAAAAAAAAGAAGATCAGAAAAAGCTCAAATACAATCCGCCAGTCCCGGGTTCAAACAAATCACAAGATTCAACGGGGATTTACTAAAAAAAAAACATCCCATCAGTTTCTTCCCGACACAAACCACACCACGAAGATCCCCCAAACCAAAGAAAATTCCCTGGGTAGGATCGTCAGAGAAGGTCACGCATGTCAAGTGCACTCCAATACAAACATGTCGCGCGGAGGCGGAGCTGTGGGCCGCTGAGGAAGGGATCGGGTTTCAATCCCAAACATGAACACAATGGCGTTCCCAGAGACGAGGTCCAAACTAGCACAAGGCTGAGGGACGTTCAGCAGCGCCATGTTGGAAATGTGTGTGTGTCGTGGTTTTCAGGTGACCAAAACCCCATTGACGGTGAGGGTGCCATTAAATATGAGCACTTTTGTCTCGGAATCATGAGCTGTCCAAATTCTCATCAACAGAAACGACTTTGTTTTCAAGCCAAATTCTATTCACTAATAAAAGCTAAATCTTATTTTTACCCCCCCCCCCCCCCCTCCGACTGATGAACTGCCGTTAACGAGACAGTGAGCTAATTAAAACTAACGAGCGGGCGGGGGGGGGGGGCTGGGGCTTTGCGCGAGGTCGCCGGCGTGCAGTAAAACGTGTTATTAGCGCACTTAGGCGAGCTCGTTACGCGGTTATTAAAGGTGTTTATGGGCTGAATATGGTGGAGCAGAAGTGCATGGTGATACTCAACTCATCTATTCAATAACAACTTGACACATAACTAATCTCTTCATGACGGTGAGAAAAAGATGCAGTATTATAGATGGCGTATTTACACGTGTTGGTGTTATTTGGTGCGCGAGGGCACGAGGGGGAGATTTGGGAAAGTTTGGTGGCATCGGACCGGTTTTTATTGCCACCTGTATTTGATTTAATCTTTTACGATGCCTTTATTGACGCCACCGAGCGTCATGCCGTCACGAGTCAGCGCTTCCAGTGCGGGGAAGGGAACGTACACAATCTGAGGCCAAACCATAAGTGTGTGTGTGTGTGTGTCTGTTTTAGTCATCAATCGCTCACATGACCTACAACAAACACACCTCTATTGATATCTCTATGGTTTTAAGATGATGGCGGTCATGAAGGGGATGCGGCGTTCAGATCCTCATTTCCTGCAGATTCCCACCAACCATCCGCCTCACATCTACCTCTCTCTCTCCATTCATCCACCACTCTATCCATCCCCCACCACTCTTTCCATCTAACTCTCTCTCTCCATCCATCCATCCATCCATCCACCATGACCCATGACCCGCTATCTATCCACCCCCTCTCTCGCCCTCTCCATTCATCCACCACTCTATCCATCCCCCACCACTCTTTCCATCTAACTCTCTCTCTCTCTCCTCTCCATCCATCCATCCATCCATCCACCATGACCCGCTCTATCAACCCCCTCTCTCGCCCTCTCCATTCATCCACCACTATCCATCCCCACCACTCTATCCATCTAACTCACTCTCTCTCTCCATCCATCCATTCACCATGACCCGCTCTATCCACACCCTCTCTCGCTCTCTCCATTCATCCACCACTATCCATCCCCCCACCACTCTATCCATCCAACTCTCTCTCTCTCCATCCATCCATCCATCCATGACCCGCTCTATTTACCACCCCTCTCTCTCTCTCTCTCTCTCTCTCCATTCATCCACCACTCTATCCATCCCCCCACCACTCTATCCATCTAACTCTCTCTCTCCATCCATCCATCCATCCACCATGACCCGCTCTATCCACCCCCTCTCTCTCTCCATTCATCCACCACTCTATCCATCCCCCCACCACTCTATCCATCTAACTCTCTCTCTCCATCCATCCATCCATCCACCATGACCCGCTCTATCCACCCCCCTCTCTCTCTCGCTCTCCATTCATCCACCACTCTATCCATCCCCCCCACCACTCTATCCATCTAACTCTCTCTCTCTCCATCCATCCATCCATCCACCATGACCCGCTCTATCCACCCCCTCTCTCGCTCTCCATTCATCCACCACTCTATCCATCCCCCCCACCACTCTATCCATCTAACTCACTCTCTCTCTCCATCCATCCATCCACCATGACCCGCTCTATCCACCCCCTCTCTCTCTCTCTCCATTCATCCACCACTCTATCCATCCCCCCACCACTCTATCCATCTAACTCTCTCCATCCATCCATCCATCCATTCACCATGACCTGCTCTATCCATCCACCCCCTCTCTCGCTCTCCATTCATCCACCACTATCCATCCCCCCACCACTCTATCCATCTAACTCACTCTCTCTCCATCCATCCATCCATCCATCACACCCGCTCTCTCATCCACCATCCATCTCCCCCCTCTCGAATCTCGATCTCTCCATTCATCCATTCATGAACCGCTCTATCCATCTCCCCCCTCTCTATCTACCTCTCTCTCTCTCTCCATCAATCCATCCATGAACTGCTCTATCCATTCATCTCCCCCTCTCTCTCCATCCATCCATCCATGAACCACGCTATCCATCTCCCCCCCTCTCCATTCATCCATCCATGAACCACTCTATCCATTTCCCCCTCTCTATGTATCTACCTCTCTCTATCCATGAACCACTCTATCCATCCCCCCTCTCTAGCAATCCACCTCCCTCTCTCCCCATCCATCCATCCATCCACGAACTGCTCTATCCATCTCCCCCCTCTCTATCCATCTACCTCTCTCTGTCCCTCTCTTCATCCATCCATCCATCCATGAACTGCTCTATTCATCTTCCCATTTATCTACCTCTCTCTCTTCATCCATCCATGAACCGCTCTATCCATCCACCTCTCTATCCATCCATCAACAATCCACTCTATCCATCTCCCCTCTCTCTCCATCCATCCATTTACCTCTGTCCATCATCTATACACACATTCTCTCTGTATCTACCTTTCTTTTTCTTTCTCTCCTTTTTCTTTCATCCATCCACCTAATCTCTCACACACAAACCCGATCCAGACATCTGTTTGTCCTCTTACAGAAAAGAAAGAATATGATTACCCGTGTCTCTGTGAGCAACAAGAAAATGAAGAGTTAAAAAAAGGAAAAGGAAAATGACCAGTCATGTAGAGGATGGATGGATATTTGGATGGATAATTATAAAGATGTAAAAACAGCTTATTTGTGTGTTTAAAGCTGCAGTGGGATTTGCGTTTACTTTAGTGAATCGGATCGTTTGTCTCGGGTCACAAGCGCGAGTGTTTCTCCCCACTGGCTCTGCGGTGGTGTTTTGTGTCTCGTTCCCATGTTTGGAAAGACACAGAAACGATTCCACAAATAATCCAACACCCGACTTTTGTAGGTTTCAAGACAAATGTGTCGATTCAAAGAAGCGACTTGTAAATTTCCACTACTTGGAACTAATGCGGTTTAATAGGACATGATCTGAATGGCTACAGACAATTGTCGGAAAACGATTAAACCACCCCCCCAACACACACACACGTCACTTTTCTGTTGTTAATTATTATTTACATGAGAAATTTACAATTTGTCACGCACACGGTTTTCTCGGGCGCCGTTTCACCTCGCTACTTCCCACAATTTCCTTGTGGCGGAGAAATGAGAAAAAGCTCAGAGCAACGCTATTAAAAAAAAAAAAAAAAAAAAAAACCCCCCACAAACCCCCCACACCAATTACGCCTCCCGTCTTCCGTGAGGACTCGAGCTGCATTAAAAAAAAAAAAGCTCTCTGCGGGTTTGTCCCGCTTTAGATTTTCTCATCAGAAGGAAATTTGCTGTTTGTCTGCTCAGATCACAATTCTTTTTTTTTTTTAGTTCCTGGGGGAATGTGGGAATAACTGTGTGTGTGTGTGTGTGTGTGTGCGAGCGCGTGTGTGTGTGTGTGTGTGGTGTTGTTCCATCCTAGAGCAGAGTGCATATTTCTATGTTTGAAGTGACCTGGAATTATAAAGCATGACGGTAATTTCAGATCACCTTTCATTATTCTGGGAACGGCAGCAGCGCGGCCGTAATGACAAAATAGCATTTTTATTACTAATGTGTTTATCTGTACTTCATTACGCCGCTACGCGCTTCACGCAACACAATCACCGAGATACAACATGGTCTTTCATTTAACTCTATAAAAACATGACTGTGTTTATACATACACACACACACGTGTATACGTATATGCATGTATCTATCTATATATACACATATACACACACCTACATACATATATAGCTTTTATTTACTAACTCTGCGTATCCGCTGCGATGCGTGTGGCACGGTCGAAAACAAAATGTAAAACAGGGCATGGAAAGGAACGCCAGAGCTGCGTCCATCACCGCACTAAAGAAACACACAACAGGGTATTTGTGTGAAAGTGACCGCCTGTTTGTGTTGTTTGACCGCGCGGCGTTGTAACTCGGGTGTTTTCTTGTGTTCCGTCGCCATTTTCCCACACGCCGACTTCCACTCATGACTCACAAGAGGCTTTCGAGCCGCACACATTTCCATTCCGCTGCCAGCGCAAGTCAAGTATGTGGACTGTTTGTTTCTTTTTATATAAAAGGCAAGGTCGAGTACACTAGCATGACATCTATTTTGCACATTGTAACTCGGCATGAAATTGTTGCTCCGCTCCACAAAACCCCCCCCTCCCACTCCCCTCGGCCGAAGCCTTTAACTTGGAACATTTTTCTCCTTTCTTGAGAAAGCAATTACCTCATGAAAGGAAGGTCATGTTGACGCTTGGACAGAGCTACTGATGCACGAGCCTTCCGAGAGGTGTCTATTAAAGTTTGCATTCATTAGAGTTTGCGTAAGCGCTCATGGTTATCCAATCAATTGTTACTTTGGTCAGCTTTCATTTTATAAAGAAAATTCCTACAGACGTTTAATATCCTGCTGTAGTTTCGACCTCCAACACCTATGATGAACGTAGATGCTGACTGCACCCCCCGCACCTTTGGTTTTTGTTTTTTCGTACCTGAATTCCTCCGCTCGAGGAGTGTGAGCCATTGAGCCGATCGGCCGATTAAACCTGCGCTCTGCCGCCCGCCTTCTCCCTGCCCTTTCACACCGACGTGTCATGGTTCAAACCTTCTAAATGAGCTCCGGTGCACTGCTAGCATGTTTCTCCCTCAGGACCAACCAGTAGGAAGCGTCCGAACAGAATGATAGCAGAAACGAAAACAAAGAGGGTTAGAGGTTTAGAAAAGACAGTTTCGTCAGTCGTCAAACACAACCATGCTGTTGAATGGCGAGGTGTGTGTGTGTGTGTGTGTGTGTGTGTGTGTTGTGGTGCAACCCCAAAACAACCACGTACAAATAGGAGACACATTTTCCCCCTCTGTATACAAAATACAATTTTGTCTATAAAAAAAAAAAAAAAAAAAAAAAAAAAAAATAGAGACGTAATATAAAGGACACATCAGCCAGCTCTAGTGGCACGTGTTACCTTTCATGGCGTTATAAATTAGATACTGTAAATGAGAATTGTTTGGTCCCGAGCTGGGCGGGGCAAGGGGGGGGAGGGAAAAAAGACAAAAGGGACAAGATCACGTCATGGCGATATGGATTATTCACGCAGAACACCAGGTGCCTACGCGTTTTACTCCAGGCAGGCAACTCAACTTCACCTGTTCACACCGATCGTTCCCCAATAGCACCGCCTCCCTAATAACACCGGGGAGGTGCAAGTTATAGTAAATGGAAAGTCCAGGTAGAGACAACGTAACACAAATATCTATCTTGTGTATGAGGAGAACAAATACGCGAATCGCAAAATGGCATCGGCAGCCGTCGCTCCTGCATCACGTTCACGTGGAGTCAATCACGTCCGCCGACACGGGAAGTCATTTCTAATGTGAACTCAAGGCTATCCTCTGTATTTGTTCTTTATTCCCCCCAGTGTGTGTGTGTGTGTGTGTGTGTGTGTGTGTGTGTTTGTGTGAGACAGAGAGAGAGAGATTGTTGGCACTGCTTTTAAATGGAGCAGGCCCTTGTAAAGGATCTCTAATCAATTTAGAGCATTGTCAGAGTTGTAAAGGTCAGGGCTGAGCTCAGAATACACCACGCAACAGACGCTTTTCAGACGCGTGTGTGTCGTCCGTGTTAATCGATAGCGTTGCTACCGCAGCCGGCTGATACTGTGGATGTATGTGCAAAGAGAAAAGAAAAGAATAATACAATGCATGATCACCTTACTTACAGCATCGCATCATATCGCAACTATAATCGCCAAAGGGAAAAACCAGGAGAAAGAAAGAGACGGGTAGAATAGAAACCGGACTGTCGTACACGGGAGAGGACGTGTAGACAGACAGACCGAGGGAGGGGGAAGAAGAATAAAAGGACAGATTGATGATTAATCCGTTAATGTAGAACTCGGTTTACGAGGCGCACTCTCTGGGGTCTGAGTGGTCTGGATGAAGTTATAGCGCTGTTCACATTAGCGTATTCACACACACACACACACACACACACACACACACACACACACACACACACACACGGTTCACGTTGGCTCAGAGCCACGCCTGATCTAGAGAATTCCCACATCTCCAGCTGCTGTCTTTCCTCTCAGGATACAAGTGCAATAGGCGGGAAATTGGTGTGTGGAATCGGTTGAAATGCCAACCATTAAATTAGTGTGTAGGCATGTGTGTGTGTGTGTGTGTGTGTGTGTGTGTGGACAGTGCCTTTGTGTTTTACAGAGGACATTTTTCACTGATAAATAATTCTAGCAAAAAATAAATGAATAAATAAAAACCCCTGTGTTTTGATTGGTCCATGCTAGTCATGTGATGATGTAGCACTGGGAAAGCTTTACTTAATCGGCTATTCTGCATTTAAATGAGCAAAAGTCAAATTTGGTATCCGTCCATGACGTTACAAGAAGTTAATCAGTTTGCCGAACGCTGTTTAGCGAATCACTTGGCTATCTGGAGTCCCGCTGTAATAACAGCTCAAAGCTCTCCATGTGAATTCTTATCAGAGTGCAGAGATTCCTCTCGGTTTTATTGGTTGTTTTGCTACAGTGAGTCGTAATCATTACTGTCTCTAGAAAACGTCTGAGAAAGTAAACTCCAGAGTGCTAAAGGTGAACACACGCTGAGACCTTCTCCCTCATAATGCTGTATTTGATTTACTGTTACTGCTGTTTGCTTGGTCCTAAAGGTGATCAGTGTAATGCTGGTTCTGTGTGTGTGTGTGTGTGTGTGAGATGTTCGGCCGCCTTGCTATAAAGCACATGTAATTTAATAGATGGTGCTAATTTATTGTTGTTAGCCGGTCCTGAAAGTGCTGGTTGGCGAGGCGTATGGCGTGCGTGTGTGTGAATGTCGAGGTATCAGGGGCCTCGGTGTGCGGTCGAGAGTAACACTCGTAATTTAATACAGGAGAGAAATGAGTCTCTTTGGACAGACTGGAACTGAACATTATCTAGATCTCTTCCTGTCTCCGGAGTAAAAATGTGAAGGACCCTACCGACGCGACTGGCTATTTATCCACATCGCAAATCACTTCAATTAGCGTCAGAGCTAGCAGACGAATCAACGGATAGATCACAAATCTAACAGACGAATCAACAGATAGATCACAACTATGTATTCACGGCATCACCATGGCAATAATGGAAATATTGTTATTTGCAGGAATGCAAAACTCATTCAAAAATATATAATTTTATGGTATTTCATTCAGAATAACGCCCTTCACACGATCCAACTGGACCACACCGGTTCGGCGGCCCTTCACCTGACCCCACCATACCCCAGAGCAATGACCCCACCGTACCCCGGAGCAGAGTCCTTGACGCGGACCCACCGTACCCTGAAATAATGCTTTTCACATCATCATATCTCAAAGTAACACTACAGATACCCCAAAATTACCTCAAAGTAACGGCATTTATCTACCCCAGACAATATACGTTTATTCAAATTTCTTATTTACGATTACATTTATTCACATTCTGGACATTTCGGGTTTATTCATCTTATTCCATGAATGCAGAAAGATGGGGGGGGGGCGTTTTTAAACTTTAAATTGCAACACGCACAGCAATGTTTATGGAACTCAATTGTTTTTTTTTCCCCCCATGTGTGTGATTTTAGTGCAGCCTGGATTTGGGAATAACTAATGTGCTGAGTACTGCAGGAAGGAATGTGTTAAATCTGCATGTGGACGACGGTTGTAAAAAATAAAAGCATTTGTTCCGTCGCTAAATGACGCGCATTAGGCGTTCGGCATGACGGCCATCAATAAAAAAAATAGCACTGAGAAAAGCCTTTATTAATAAAGTAATCTTACGCCTCACTATTAAATAAATAAGGGGATCTTGTGAGAAGGATAGGATCCGGTTTGCAGTGTAGTCACAGGAAGCGACCAATCATCAGGAGGGAAAGTTAAACATCATCATTGTACAAGTGATTGTCCATTACATTTATTGCTCTTAATCACCCGTTACATCACCATTTCTACATTCACCCTTTCTCAGTTCTGGGATTTTTCATTCATCAGGTGCTCTAATGCAGCAATTGTGACTGTGCGGTATAAGTAGGTCCTTATCGGACAGCCGCTGTTCGGGACCTTTACGCCGCTTTACGCTCCACTGAGAGCGCTTTAACTAAACGCTCATCCTAAAGCGCTCGCAGGAAGACGTTGCATTATTGAGCCTGCTGGATGCAGCTGCTCAGAAAATCTGTTAACGGCTGCATGGACTCCTTGGACGGACGTGTAGTCTGTAACGCGGCCCTCGTGCCGTAAACTTGCTTCGTCACGTGTGGACACGTCGAAATGGCTTGTAAATGTCAATAAAAGCGCTTGTTCTATAACTCCATTCGAGCCCCGACAACTGTCCTGCCAATCTTCCGGCGATAAACGTCAACATCGATTCTTTTTATTTTATGTTTTTCATTTCAGGCTTCTGTGCACTTTAATGCTTTGTTCTCTCGGCGAAGCATTTCTCTCTTTTTTCCCCCCCGTTTGTTTATTTTTTGGCGCAACGCCTGGATTTAGGACGTTAATAGAAACAGATTTAAATGACTGCTATTGGGATTCTAATAAAAAAAAGATCTATTTACACGCAATCATTGCATGAATCATCCAGAGGTTGGGAAAAGAAGGGGGGGGGGGGGGTTTAGGCTATTAGATGAGTCATTGTAGTGTCACCACAGAGCTCAGGCTTCCCGACGCATCTCCGGGTTTTTTTCCCCTCTCTCTATTTATTTTTTTGTCAGTGCTGTATAGGTAATTGTTGGAGACCTTTTGAGTACCGGAATAACAAATGATGGTGAAAGAGAGATGGAGAGAGATGGAGAGACAGAGAATATATACTAAATATTATGGAGTAGTTGTGTTTAACCAGTCACACAAGTTATACAGAAAAAGAGAAAGAATTGGAATATTTATAAGCTCAAAAAGAGAATTTCAGTCATTTTAACAGCCACATTTTTACAAGTTGAATAAGAAAACAGAGGTTTAAATATTTATATTTAATACTTATAAGATCATATAGAAATGATTTTTATTCGACATCTATTGCTCAGCTCGAATTCCTTTGAAGGGTACAAAAGGACACGCCTCTAATATTAAAAATAACCTATCCAGAGGCCACGCCTCCTGCATGAGGGGGTTTGTGTTTATCCCACAGCAACTCTCTCATACTCACTCACACGCTCGCACACACACACACACACGCTTGCACATACACACACATACACACACACACACATGCTCGTCAGAGCACTGCCACGTTGAATTTCCCCAAGTGTAATGCGGGACGGGAGGAGAACTACGGAGGCTCGCTGTGTCAAACCGAGGCGAAATCGCAACATCCATCGTCTAATTTAACAACAAAAAAGTGATGCAGATGGAGCAAACTTACAAGTAAGATGTGAAAGCGAATACATGTTTGGCATGACAACTGGCACTGGGAGGGACACCACAATACCGATGTGACCCACGGTGATTATGAGTTTCACACACACACACACACACACACACACACAACTATACACTGGAGAATGATCAAACACACTCATCACCACCATCCTCGGGGGAGATAGAATCAGTCATGTGACCCGGGGCCGGGGTCCAATTTGCCCCTTCGTTTTTCATTTCCCTCTTCACTCCTAATTGACACGCCGCCGCTCACGACTCTCCGCTAACGAGCGGCGAAAGGTCGCGAGTTCAGATCCGAGGGATGTTGAAGTAAAACCCTTTAACCCTGCTCGGGTCTGCGATTGGACAGGAAGCGTGCGAACGAGCAGGACGGTCCTTCTCAAGCCGTTCACGCACATCTGCAGCACACAACGTCTGCCGAAGGGGGGGGGGTTGTGTTATATCCTGACAGTCACGGCGCAGAAACACACACTTGATAAGCCATTACCAGAGTGTACAAGGGCTCTCCTATATAGTGTGTGTGTGTGTGTGTGTGTTCCTGATGAACATCTTCACATCTTTTCAAGCTTTTTATTTGTTTATACAAATTTTTTTCAGTTTTGTTAGACAATTTAATGGCCGTTTCTTGTTAGCTCGTGTTTCAACACGCCTCAGCATGCAGAAAATACCGACTGCATTCACAGTGTGATTTCAGAAGCGGGAAATCGCCTGTAAAATGTTGATCTTTTCCGATAGACCGGACTGGTTTGTAGGTCTCCGTGCTAATGTGGATTATTACCATGACTCAGCACAGACTGGGCTGGCGACGCTGCATGTGCTCCGTTCTTCAGCAATGGTCTATTTGTTAACAATGACGTCCTGAGCCAAACAAGAACAGCTAACATTCGCGCATCAGAAATGACGTCAGGCGGATCTCGGCGCGGCGCGGCGGACGAGCGCCGGGGCCTTTTGTGCGTCTTGTTTGTTTAATCAGGAAGCAGTTCTGCACTGAGTGTGCGTATTAGATGTTTAATTTGACGGCGTGTGATATCCTGCGTCGCACAATGAAGAAATCTCATCTCGGCTTTATCGGTCTGAGTAAACTGAAACGCGCACGCGGGGACGGCGCAGGAAAGACTCGCGTAAATTAATCACCACCATCGAAAACATACAACCAGCAAGCACATGTGACTGGCCAAGCTTTTCTCTCATCATCTACATCGGTAGTGAAGTTCCTTTGCTCATGTAGGGGGGGTTGCAACGCTACTGCTTCGATAAAAGGTAATTGTGGGCTATGGACTTCTGTGTAGCACCAACATAAAGACCATGGCAATGTTACATCACCCAGGGAGATTTACACCAATCACACATACACACACTGCGCTAATCTCACCGAGACCACTCAAATCACAATCGGACTCAGACCGGGATCGGGACTTGGGAGGGCCTGGGACTCCGACCGGGATCGGGACTCCGACCGGGATTTTGATTCGGGTAGAAGTTACATGTTCTCTCTCTATAAAGCATGTCCATGGTTAAAAATACCATAGAAATAAAGAATTGAATTTGATTGGCTACACTTAGGCTCTTTAACAAAAGGCCTTTTGCACTGTTGTTCAGCATCGCGGAGACGCATTACAACTCATTTTCTGCGTTTCCATCACAATTGGCCTGTAACAGGTCTGAAACGTGTGCATCATAGAGCGTGGACCTCCAGCAGATGACGTGGGATCAGATTTTTGCGTGGATTGTTCGTATGTGTAAAAAATTGCCAAGCGACGACCCTCACTCTGCCATGCGATATTTCACATGTGCGAAAACAAGGCCAGATAATAGGCGCTGAGCCAGCCCTCCATTACTCGCGCCCTTTTTTTTTCGCCCCCGGAGAGGAATATCGGTCGCGTGGACGTAATTACGGCCCCCCGGAGGCGTCGCCCCCCTGCACCGGCGGGTCGGAAAAGAGGCAGAATCGAGTGTGACCTCCATTACGTCGACTCGGCTCCTGCGTCCTCGCCCGCTCGTCCATCATCGTGTTTGCTTTACCTGTCTGACACCTCAGAGGCTGTGTTCTAATACAATCTGACCAGCTGTTCATTTCCAACAACCCGGAGACCTTGTTTTTCCCCCCAAAGCAAGCAAACGTAATAAAATCAGCTCACGGGTAAAACCGCGCATATAGTTCGGTGGAAGGAAACTGTTTACATTTAGTGACGGGAGAAAAACAAATATATGATTTATTGAGGTACGGTTATGAACACTGAATAGAAACTAGTTTTAAAACAGATAGCTAATATTTTTGGTCGTACATCGCTACTATCGAACAAACAATGTAGCTAGACGTTTTTCCCCCCACATCACATGACACACTTTTCCAATGAGAAATCAGAAATGGGACAACAGCAGGACAACAAAACTTAATTAGAGCGTAATCAGCTTCCGCAAAAAAGATAAGACGCTAAACCCGAACCCTTTCCAAACTAAATTAGCTGATTTACGGCAACTAGCAACAAGAAATACGGCGTGATCCAGTCACCAGCGCACCAGTGCAAAGCCACCCGCTGAAACACACTAGTATTGTAAAAGCTCCCTCATCTTTCCCAACACATTTTCTAAGCAAACAAATTAAATATGCAACGAATAATTAAATGTTTGACGTGTTCTATGGTTTTTAATGTCCTGCAAAAAATATAAATAAATAAATACATAGACAATACCCCCACCCCCCCCCCCCCCCCCCCCCCCCTTTCAGGATCATGTTACTACTCATTACGGCGCGAATTTCTCACCTCGCAGTTCACGCTGCCGGCGTTAATATTGAAAGCTGTCTGAACGTTAACCCGGACGCGGACGTGATTTGGAGCACGTGTTCCTTCGCTCGGAGAACAGGTACGTGCAGGTTGAGGAGGCGCTCTGAAGTGACTCATTCACTTCGTTCCCTGCTATAAACGTGACTGCAGCAGGAACGTACTGTACGACTTCAAACCCTCAGCAGGTGGAATGCCAGGGAGATGATGGGTTTTATTGCAACGATGAGATTGGTGCGGTTAAATAAATAAATAAAATGTTTTATCGGTTCTCTGCGTCTCAGAACCTCAGTGGGGTTTTATAATGTGACCTTTGACCCGCCGGCCACGGTTCCTCAGAATGAAGGTGAGAAGCGGCGGTGGCAAGTGAAAGGCGAGAGCAGCGGGAGCACAGATGGCTCTGCATTATTGATAAGGCTAACTGAAAAGAGATAAACAACTCTTCCAGATTGTTTATTTGATGTATCCTCGGGTCGCCTTTCGCTTCCTGTGCGGTTTTGTGAAAGTAAAACTTCCAGACGGCCGTTAGAACTGAATCGAGTCGCCGCACTGAGAAAAACATCCCCTGCACAAATCCTCTCAGGATATCTGACCACTCCCCCTCCGTTCATCGCCACAAGCATGTCCGGCTGGGCGATCCTGGTTTCGTCGTAGCCCCACCCCCCCTACCCCACCCCCCCTCCCCCCCGGTAGCTCCAGCAGGACCCACTTTTGCAAATTCTTTGATAAAAGGACACGATTGGCCACATACACATTATTTGATACGAATGACTGAAGTATAATTCGTTGTTTTTCTACCCCCACCTCCGACGTTCCCGTTGCCACCGCCGTACAGGTAACGCGATTAGGCGTTCTGAAACGGCCACGTTTGAAACCCCAAAATGAGTTTCCTCGCCACACTTGGCCTGAAGCGCACCGTTATCAGCAATTCCACTGCAGTAAAATAAATAAATAAATAAATAGATAACATTTGCATTTCCACTTTGGCCTCTGGTCATCTTACACAACCAGCGAATGTCAGCAAGTATTAGCATTAGAAATAAAAAGTACCGCCAGCGTTCTGCCGTTGCGCTGCTTTCTGGATTAGGAATCGTGTGTTTCCAGTCCCTGCTCGAGTGCTTGCTTACATCTAACGTTTCTGCAGCATTTACAATCGCTCCCGCATTCATTTGTGGTCCTCGTTTTCCGATGCAGATTTCACCGCTGAAATTAAACACTACCGATTTGCAGTACATGAGATAATCTAATAATCTAATCCGATTTGTTCGGGAGAAGAAAACGGAGAAATCCGAACCCACGGTTTCAGTAACGGAGAACCGAAACAGCGTTATTAAAGACAAAGTTGGTGTTGCACAAATCGTGCTTCCTACTGAAGGAGGGGTGACTTTCGTAGGGTGTGGCCAGAGTGTGAAAATCAATCAATAAATAAATAAATAAAAGTGTGTCTTTAGAATCAACAAGGGTGGTGTGATTTTATTGCCCAGTGAATTCCCAATTAGACCACATTGAGGAAAGGAGCGGCCTCCATCAGTCCCAGGAGAGATGAGAGGATAAGAGAGAGGAGATAGGGGAGGAGAGGAGAGAGTGAAAGTGACAGTCAAATCAAAGAAGGCGTGTCCATGTCAGATTCAGTAAAGGAGGGTGTGGCCAACAGTGAAGGAGGGTGTGGCTTCCATGTCTGTTCTGGGGAGGAGGGCGTGGCATGTGTGTATAACACTTATTTAAGGCTAGGCCTGTCTCAGAGGAAGAACGGCCTTCATGTTATTTCCACTAACACACTCCAACAATATCTATATTTAAACTACATCAAATTCTCCTCAAGTACGAACATACAAAGCTGCATACCAACTCACTTATACAACTTTTTCCAGAAAACATGTTTAAGTACTTTTACAACCTGTACTTTCTGACTGACACACACACACACACACACGCAGTAGATTCTCCGGATGAGTTTGTGTGTACTCGTCTCATTTCTGGTCTCTAGGCATCGACCTAGTGCACTTTGCCCCGTGTTTGTTCCATACGGCCGCTGTCGAGAGCGACTGTAAACACAGAGAGGGATTGGCGTGTATGTATGTGCGTGCGTGCGCGCGCGCGTGTGTGTGTGTGTGTGTGTGTGTGTGTGTGTGTGTGTGCAATCGCTCTGTGAGCTGGTGGGAGTTTCACACGTAGTCCTGGTTCACACACTGCAGGTTAGGATGTTCTGTCCGGAAAAAAATCACATGAAGAGGAACATGTCGGGGGCGAGAGGGAAGCTGGTGTGCATGAAGAAAGCAAAGCGCGCACACACACACACACACACAAAAAAGAAGCATCGGAGGATGAAAAAAAGGACACAATGGAGACGAGGGAAGGAGAGAGAGAGAGAGAGAGAGAGAGAGAGAGAGAGAACTGAAGAGGGGGACAGAACGGCAGAGGACAAAAGCAGAACAAGAGAGAGAGAGAGAGAGAGAGAGAGAGAGAGAATGCGATTGGATGAAAGTGTGTGTGTGTGTGTGGCAGGTAGAAAGAAGCCAGAGAATGACTTTGCTGAAACACAATGTTCTCCACGTCGGATTCCTGGCTAAAGCACACACACGCCGTGGGGTTTTAAAGGAAGAAAATACGCTGCAGGAAAAGAACATCACTGACACTAGCATGCCCCGGTCACATGACCCACCCCACCACAGGTCACCAACATCTGGCTGATGGTTAACGGGAGACGGGTTTAGAATTTTCGTTTTCCTGTTAAAAAAACCCAGTGATGAATAT